>CABFWB010000133.1:420283-438079 GCA_902151455.1 Timema bartmani | reverse complement strand
GACTTTTCCGGAGATATAATAGTTCCCTAATCGGGTCTTCGGGTGTGGACTATTCCGGGAGAATTATGGCATAGTAAATAATAGAATGTTAATTGAAAAATAAGTCAATATTTAATAAGAAACTATTTACTATTAATCTATTTTAGTAGTAAACATCTCAAAATCAGAACATAATATTTTAATGATTTCTCCACAAAGCACGCAGACTAATGTTAATATCATAAAATAGTGAATTTGCCATGCACTAGCTCCCTAGGCGCTATGTATTGGACTGTGGGTCTCCTTCTGGAAAATTTGATAGGTTTCATCTAGGTTGGGGCGAGGATATTTTGTTTTATTTTTTCATCCACGTTTTACTACTTGCTCAGGCTTAGCACAGGTCATTTATCTCTAATGTGGTGCACAAGTGGGTGGTTTACTAGTGATTCAGATCTCAGTAAGACGTGATTAGCTTGCGGTAAGAGAATCAAAAAGTTGTATTAGAAAAAAATTCTTTATTTTAACTCTTAATTCAGCAACCAGATCATTTTAATAGCGATGACTATGCCAAACGAGCTCATAAATAGGTATATTATAAAGTCAAAGCGGTACGGTGGGGTGTGCGCCAGATTGCTTGAAACTGAATTTGGAGGCCAGATGTCGATCAACAAATTTGTGGCAGAGGAAAGATTTTTTCTTCCCGAAGTTTAAGTTTTCAATACATTCTTCAGTCAAACTCTGGTAACTGTTACAACATTTTAACCACCATCCGTGTTCACTTAGAAAGGATAGTTTAAGTGGCTAATAGCTAACATCACAGCATAAATATTAAACATTTTGAGTTAACCTATAAAAAATTAGTATAAAGTTAAAGTATTTGTAGCTGAGGTTTATGAGACAAAATCTTTTATTTTGAAATGTGTTTATGTTATTTTCACAATCAATATTATAACTTCCTTATATATTACTGTTAATTTCTACACTTTCTCTTAATAAAACATATCATTTAGGATATTCAGTCAAATTTACATATAAAACGGCTTAGCTTAAATTTATAAGAGTTGCTATATTTACTTTAACGTATTCATTCGTCAAGCAATGTGATGTGTAGCTGTCACTATTGAAATATATTATTAATACTTATAAAATAACACTGATAATATAGTAAGCTGATACCATTTTAAAGGATTTATTTTTAAAAATGCCCTTTTATATGAAAATTGAGTGTTATCTTTGATACCCACCGCACCGTGATATGTGCATGAGTGAATGATTTATTTTAAATGGTCTATTTAGATTAGTCAAGAATGCTTGGACTCGAATAAATGAACTTACATGACAAGGCCCCAAATCAAAATACAGTCCAATTTCGGTAGGAAGAACCTTTAAGAAAATAAGTCTAAAATATTTGTAATCAAAATTTATAATATTAAATTATATTTTATTAGTTTTATTATATAGGCATCCATTATATCATCAAAAAAGACAGCTAAACATCACATTACTTAACGTATGAAAACTTGAAAGCAGATCTAGTAACGTTTTTTAGCTGTGAACATTGGACAGTAAAGTATTTATTTTAAAACTTTTGTGTCTATATTGTTTGAATGGCGTAGTGACTTCAAAGTCAAAACACGTTTATTATAATATTTAATAGAACTACGGTAGGTAGTGCCATTGTCCTCCCTCTAGCATCTTTATTAAGCATGTTTAAGTAGCTTTATTCAGCTTACTTAAGCGTCTTTATTCAACGTTATCCAACTAAAAACTTCATTTCTTTTTCACCAACTTCAACTACTTCAACTACTTTGCACAAGCAGTTTCGGACTGCATAGTGTTTTCCTTCTCTATCTCTCTCTTTTTTGTGTGTTTTGTCTAGATCGTAGGAAAGAGAGGTGGAAAAGAAGTCTGGGAACGCGTTTATGGTTTCGTTTCATGTAATTTAATTTCGGCTGGTAACGGCGGCGTTGAATGTTTGTTGTGGCTTAGTCTCGTTCTAAGAGGCTGAGAATAAGGGCGAGGGGAAAGTGAATGGACCTTAGTGGCTAGTTCAGAATAACTACATCTTCACAGGGTGGTCAAGAAATAAGAGAATAATCGCAGAAGACTTGTAAGGTAAATTTTTTTAAGGTGCATTAAAAAAAAAATATCTTAATCTCAATAGGAAACATATGGCATATGGGCTATTTTCGTGTTTTTAAAAGCTTGCCTTAGTAATAAAATATCTATTTTTAATACTCTCCATTTTCCTATAAGGTTAGTTTTGTATTAATTATAATTTAAAAATATATAATTACATTTTATAATGGGGATTAAGGAGTATGCATTTTAATCTGATTGAAAAACTCATATTCATTTCGAAAACATTTTTTTTTCCAAACCAAGGTTACTTAATATTATTTTTATAATATATATACTAAGAAATGAAACATTTTAGTGAATACATGAAAAATTAATCCACTAGAACATGTAAGCAATGTGTGCGAAAAGTTAACTTCAGGCCCCAAATAAACGTTAATCAAAACTATTTATATTATTTTCCAAACGAAACGAATGGCATTATTGGGAATCACCAAAACTGAACCTATACCATTAGTTGGTGTTCTTATTTAATCGGTTACTGTGATAAGTCACGTGGAACACCCCTACAGTTCAAAAATTACTATCACAACGGTGAATTAACTCTGCTCTTGAAAACTAAATATAGCCTGAAGCTTTGTGAGTTATTACTTAAAATATTAACCATCAGATTCTAAAACAGTAGTTATAAAACTTTTAGAGCCCCACTCCCACCCCTTCTCCTCTCCACTAATTCCATCTACCCCAACTGGGATAGTATCGCACCTCTTTTTCACTTCTTTTTCATTCTTTTTGTTTAGCCATCAAGAGCTTTATTTGGCTAGTTAAAACCTCGATAGAGATTTATAAAAACTTTAGAAAATACAAAAATATTTTTTCGGCCAACATTAATCATAGTTTAGTCAATGTTATTTTATTGGTGATGAAAGTATTTATCAAAAGTGACAGCAACAGATCACATGAATTGACTTATGAATACGTGAAAGCAGATCTAGTAAGTAGCCTTTTCTAGCTGTCAGATATGACAATTCATAAGAAAATTGGGATAGTGTTTACAGTCTTCATATTTTGACTGCACCAAAGTTATTCAACCATACTCACGACAATGCTAAAGTACCTGAGGTTATCAATCAAAGGCAAGTGGTATATAATTACTAAACAAAAACACTTCAGAAACAAGAAAATAGGTTTTTTTTATCACCGCATTCAATTACCTGTTAAGGTTAGAGCCTAAGAATAAATTATAATTACTATAATGAGGTAGGAATGAAGAATAAAATATTTTAGAGGTAATATACCCACATTTGTATGGATGGAGAGTGGGAAACCATTATATGAAAAACCACCCTCAGTAGACACGGCTAGGGTTCAAACCCTGATATTTCAATACTCAGAAGGCCAGTCTAAAAAAAGAGTGACGGCTTAAAATAGGTCAATTTGACCATTGAAGTGAGTAAAAGTGAAGCTAAGGTAGCTGTTGGAACACAATTTGGGCTGCTTAAGAAAGATGGCAAAATTCAGTGTTATTCTAAATAACTAACTCCTGCTGAAGTAACTTATGAACTAGATGGTCGTGAAATAAGCATGTGTTACCCTAGCAAAATTCTTTGCACCTTCTTAGAGAAGGGAATGGTTGCACTTTACTTTGAGAAACTATGTTCTCGAACAATAATCAACATGAAAATTAATATTAAATATGTACCAAATATGTTTTTAAATATGCGCTTAAACATCGAGTAGTAATATTAAAAGGACTTACTAGATTTTAGTAATTTTTCACCAATTAAATAAAAATTATAAGACACCGTTTTGTCTTAGTTTACATTTCATTGTATTGTTTGTTAATTAAATATTCTAACATTTTGCCTATTCAGATTTGAGGATTAGTTTCATAGACAGACTTATTTATGGCCTAGGCCAGGTTCACATTTGAATATGGCCTATTCTATTCTGGTAAATATAGGTGCCGTCCTGTATTTATTATAGTGCCGCACTTGAGGTATAATAAGGTTGACCATGAAGCTGGTTAACATATTAAATTGACAAGTTTATCCTGAACATAGCATACATAACCAACTTGTCTTAGAGACTCAAACCAGATTATTCCTTTCCTTCAAAATATCCACCTAAAGATCTCAACTTTATAACTTTAGTGAAGCCGATTCACAAACCAGTATAGGTTAAGTTTGGATGGAAGGGAATTTTTTTTCGTTTTCACGACAAAAAATATTTTTAGTTAAAATAAATCAAATATTGCATAAGTATATTTAGTTTAACTTTCTTACGTAGTAGTCTCAACAATTTTGGAATATTTATTATTTGCATTAAGTAAGTTGGTCAGGACTATTTCCTATTCATTTATAAAGTTTTTGGTAAAATACCATGATCCTCATGATAAATATTCAAGAACTGTTGATATTACTAATCTTATGTATACAAAATTAAACTAAACGCATCCACTGGAGTAATATTTCATTTATTTTGTACAAAAATTTTATATGTTTAAACATTTTTTAAATAATGACCTTAATTGCTTTCACTTTTATCTCCCTTTAACTCACGTTTCCTTCCATCATACCTTAATATTAAATTATTGTTTAAAATCTAATAACCAATGACCTTGTTATAGGCTAAAGAAAACCTGATAAAATCACATACTGATGTAAATGCACATTCATTTTAGTAAATTTTTGTTTGTTTTTTATCACTGCTTCTTATTACCTGTTCAGCGTGTACGCATATATTGTAATTACTATAAATGGATATGGATGAGAAAGGTGGCATTTTAGAGGTAATCTACCTGAATCTATGTGGCTGGAGAGTTGGAAACCATTTAAGAAAAATCACCTTAGTAGACCCTACTGGGATTTGAACTCCGATCTCCCCATAAGCAGGTCAGTCCAACACGAGAGGGACGCCTTAGACCATTTGGCCTCTGAATGTGGTAAATATATGTCGTGGTGGGATAGAAGCGGATGCGGAAAAAAGCATGTGTGTTTTCAGTTTTCATGGCAAAACATTTTTTGGCTAAAATAAATGAATTATTGCTTCAGTACAAGCATAGAATTTAATTTTCTTCACATGGCGACCTCAAACATTTCTTGAATATTTGTCAAGGGTGTCATGGAATTTAATGACAACTTTTTATTTTAATTTAAAAATGGTCTCATATAATGCTGCTGTGCTAGTGATGGATATTCAGAAAATGTGGATATCAACATGTGAAGAAAATTAAACTCTCTGTACTGGAGCAATATTTCATTCATTATAGCCAAAAATAATGTTCTGCCATAAAAACTGCAAAAACACTGGCCTTTTCTCGCGACCCCTTCCATCCCACCTTAAGTCTTCTTTGTGAAGATACAAACGTGTTACCCTCTTATTATTCTGGAAGTTTTGATAATTATATTTTAAGTCCGTGTAATGCCTTAATCACATTCCTACATTGATCGAAACAATGATTGCTTGAGTATCCATGCTAACAGTTTTATTCTAGGAATAAAATGGAAATGTTCACAGATGGCTGTAGAACTAATCAACTAGGCTTACAAAGGCGAATATGTTTACTTATGAGTCTAGTACTGAAATGATCACAGCGCCCTACCTCGCCTCAAGCCAACAGCATTTACATACGTCTATTATGTGCGGGTGGAGACAGTACTTGATTCTAGATTAAGTGTAATGAACATCAAAAGCGAAAGTCATCATCACCATCCTACCAACACTAGAAAGTTTTGGTTTGTTTCCAAACTCCTCGCCAGAACATCTCTCTCTGCGTCAATTATAACACTCCACATT
Organism: Timema bartmani; assembly: GCA_902151455.1. NCBI lineage: Eukaryota > Metazoa > Arthropoda > Insecta > Phasmatodea > Timematidae > Timema > Timema bartmani. Next base: position 432,223 of record CABFWB010000133.1, on the reverse strand, counting down.
ATTAGACTGCCTTCATCTTCACTAAAACCGCTGCTATGCTTTCACCGCATACATTCCCCAACTCCGGCTTGCTTGTGGAGTTTGAGAGGCTTGATTATATTGTCATATAGTATGTACAGTGTGTCTGAAAAATGTGTATCACTATTATTAATATTACTAAACGAGAAACTTAACGTTCACTTTATGAACCGACTGATTATAGGACCAAACATCAAAGCCCCCGGCAATTAACTTATCACTGTAAAAAGGGGAAACCCACATTTCACCAATGATAAATCTTATGGCAAAGCCAGAAATTGAACCTGGGACCTTTAGCTCTGTAGGCGGACCAACTAACAACTTAGCTAAGGTTTAGGACGTGCTGCGATTCACGGATATAAAAGGAACGGAGGTTATTCATAGAAAGAATGTTAAGACACGAAAATGCAATTGGAAATTTCATAAATTAAAATATAGTTCCATTTCAAAACTCTCCTTAGTTGCACCAATGGTATTAGATGGGTTAGGGTAGCTGCCATGACACTTAAGAGCCCGCCTCACCCCATGGATAGCGGCAAAATGAATACAGCTTAAAATAAAGGCTGGCTTCTTGTTAGAATTGTACGCATATGTAATAATTACACTAGCGAGTTAGGGACGAGAAAGGTTAAATTTAGAGGCAGTGAACCCGCATTTGCGTGGAGGGGGAGCGGAACACCCCTTAGGAAAAACCACCGTCAGTAAACTCGATCGGGATTCGAATACCGATCTCTCCGTCATCAGCAGTATAGTCTATTGGGAGAGTGACGCCCTAGACCACGCGGACAACGAATCAGATCGGTAGACCAACTCGGTAGCGTGGTTAGCTAACGTGCTAGTTTTGCGTTGAGCTTAACTGCCGAGAACGGGGAGATCGAGGTTCGAATCTCAATCGGGTGAACTGGCGGTGGCTTTACTAAATGGTTTTTCACTCTCCCTCCACAAAAATGTGGGTTCACTTTCTATAAATTCAACCTTCCCAATTCCTAGCTCATTAGCGTAATTAGCACGTAAGTGTATCACCCGAACGGGTAGTAAGATGCGGTACTAAAACAATTAATTTATTAATCAGGTCGGTACTTTATAATAGGTTGGAATAAAATAACTATAAATAAAAATTATAATGACTAAAAGTTCAAATGTGTGATATATTTTAATGATTAAGAAGTCCAAAGTGAAAAATGATTTATTTCTCACTACTATACCCGTACAAAAATGTAGCTATATTGGTCAAGATCTCAATGGTTTGCGGGGGAGGTTGGAAGGGGGTAAGGTCAGAGAGAGAGTGGAGAGGGTTAAACGACAAAACAAAATTTCATAATTTTACACAGCTCCATTTTTCTCTTGTGATTTTGTAAACGGAGGTCTATACGTGCGACAAATAGCGTGGAAAGGCAGTATATCATTTTGTAATAAAGACATGTATGGATTAGTCCCGACATTCCCATACCCATCTGGTTTCGCTAGCCGAAATGAAAGGGGTGCGGAGGGGGTAGCAGGGGGTAAAGTGCACAAAAACCAAATTTCCTGTCTGGAACCCTGTGTTATGTATGGAGCCCCATTAAGCTAGAGTAGCCACTTTATCATAACCACCCTAGTAGAAAAGGGTGGAAACGGGGGGGAGGAGGGTGGTGAACAAAAAACATATTCGTTCAGGCTAGGAGTGGGTAGGGCATGAATATGTGCGCAAGAACATACCGATAAATGAGGGTTCCCGTGAAAATTAAGAGCATGGACATAAAAATGAGCATAAAAGGAAATGGGAGGACTAGGGGGCTCCCAAATTGAACGTTAAGCGCGCAAGAACATGGCATATGAACGTTAAATGGGGAATCATGGTCATAAGTGATGCGCTTGAGATTATGAGAAAGAATTTAAATCATAGCTTTATTTTATTTTTATAGAACTGTGTTTTAGAAGTGAATTAAATAACATTTTACTAATTTATTTGATTTAACTATCTCCACATAAGTCTTAAATCTTTATTTTTATAATTAATAGCTTTAACTTAAGTACTATTAATTTTAAATGTACCGAGTCTTATTATAATATGATTTTGTTAGAAAGAAACCTTTAAAAAACGCAAACATTTTTTAAAAGTCAAGATTGATAAAATATTACTATATTATTGGTGTAATTTTATAAGTAAGCATATTATCTATCTAAAGTGACAATTTTGAATCCAATGATTTTACATATGAATATATAAAAATGTTTAAATCACTTTTTTAAGTGTCAAAAGTGTTTATTACTTGCAGAATCGGCCTATACATAGATATTCTATCCATATATTCACACTAATAGGGTAAGTAGAGAAGACCTTAGAAGCATCGTACCAACAACATTTAGGGGAAGAATGATTTAGAAGTGCATTCATATTATTTATTGAGATAATTGTGTAGATTTTACAGGAAACTTTATTTAAATACTCTTTTGATTAAAATATTTTAATAACTACTAAAATTATTTTTAATTTTACAAAAGCTCAAAACTTTTACTACTTTCAACAGTTTTAATGAGTATAGAAAAATCAGTCTCATCTTTCCAACGACGGAGAGGTATGGGTTTGACTAACGCTCAGGTTTACTAGGGCTTCAGTACTAAATGATGTCCCAACTTTAAATGGTTAACCTTTGAAACAGTCCTTGAAGATTTTAATGCATTGAGTTAACTATTTTCTTTTCTAATTTCAATCGTTATGGCAACGTGAAGGGGCGGATTAGCTATGGTGGAATTTCTACCCTCAGAACAAACCGTTGTTATCTCTTGTTACTCGAACACATCGCTTGAAGGAGAGCTAGGAATTGGTCCACCATCCGGTGCGATCTCGTAGCTTAACAACGTGCTTATATGTAACCAAAAAAACCCGACAAAAAACAATGTTCCATTGTGTACATCAGGGTGGGAATAGTAAGAGAGTGACGAGAGGTGGACATTTTTTTTTTTTGTTCATCTGACTGATTACATTTTCATGTTTTACGTTGTCATATAAAGCAGGCAAAAAACGACTACCACTGCCAAAACATTTTTTTTAGCACTAAATTTACATTGAATCATATACGTTTTAAACCAGCTTTTGACATTTTTAAAAACGTAAAATGTTGAGAAGCATTCGGAATATTTAACTCTGACTCGTCATACGTATTTGTGAGAACCTAATGGTTAGCACCTCGAGTTATTTCTTGTATAACCTGATCCTTAAGGAATAATATCAATCTAAAATCAAAGATGGAATTACACTAGATATTTCAAGATGAAATCAAAAGTAAAATTTCAAGAGATATTAATTGTAACTGGTTTTTGTTTGGATGGTTGTTTCTTATCCCCATTAGTAGTTAAAATATATTTGTTTAGCAAGTAAAAACTATAGAAATAACCTTCCACATATTTGTATGATTTGATCTACATGCACATAGATAATTATTTAGACAAATATATATCTCCCATTTAAAATACAGATAAAATGCCATAGTTGCAAAAGACATAATGCTCATATAAATAAAATAGAATCCAAGGGTACGAGGAGAAAATAATCAAAATCCCATTATTCACATTTCCCATGAAGGCAGCTCTAACATCTCAAACCTGTTAAAAACACCAGAATTTTTTTTTAATTACTATAAATAAGACAGAGATCTCTATTAACCTTAATATAAAGTACATAAGAAAGTCTTCATGATTGTTTGATAAGTATAAGAACTAACTTAATTTAAATGAAAATAGGACATTACCTATTTTTCCCTGTAACCTTTAAATTGTCGTGTTAAACCTTATAGCCTCTGGATCATGTCATTTTACATATATCTTGATAGTATTATTCTGTCTTTTTGAAATTAAAACCAAATTAAACTAAACTAAACTTATATATATACCTGAGTGTGTGCACTTAGGAGTTTTATTTTTACATAATATATTCAAATATTATAACGAGAAAGTATTAAATTTTTTAAAAGAAAAGAAAAACTAGTCATTAAATTCCAGGACCCTCTTGACAGATATTCAAGAATAATAATACTGTTGCTATCACCATGTGAAGAAAATTTAACTTTATGTTTCTACTTGAGAGATTATGTGTTTATTTTGGCCAAAAAATTGTTTTGTTATAAAAGACTGAAAAAAAAGCTGCCTTAATGAAATTATCTTAAGCGGTTAAGACTTGAACTAATGCATACTGAGTTAAGTATTCAAAAATATTGTCTCTTTCAGCTATGCTAGTCAGTTAAGTAACCGTCATTGTTCTAATAATCCTGTAAAAAAAATTATTCAACTTAACAACTTTAGACTTTTATTTTTTGTTTTATCTCTCTCAAATTAAAGTGGGATTAACAGACCATTTTTAAACTTCTTTTCATTGAATATATTTTTTTGTAAAAAGCATAAATGAAAGTGTATGATTAAACAATTTACAACAACGATGTCAATAATGTTCAAGTCCCCTCACATAAAAAGGGCCATAAAAAGAATAAAGAGAAAAGCAAAAAAAAAGATTGACAGTTTTAAGCCATGCTTCAGTAATCCGTAAAAACACAGGGATACAAATTCATTCATAATGCGGAAAAACATTCGAATATCGAAATCGCTAATTGAAATTGGATGCAGAACCATTCGCTCAATGATAAAACTATCTCTATTGAGATTTTTTTCCTACCCCTTGTGTGCCGACATAACAAGCAGGTTTTGAGAGTTTTTAATACGGACTGTTACATTTTACAACTGATTATATTGGAAGCAACCTCCACCCCCTCGCATGTAGCCATTTTATTGTCGATTGATAGATTTCCTAAGTCCCCTTTACAGTCAGCCATTTTACGATTAATATTCCTCTACGAACGATAAGCAACCAAACCAATCGAAAAACTCAGATTGTTTGCGTTAGCAAATTGAATAAATTTAACATATCGGTACTAAAAAACGTAATCATACTAAATAGTCATTAAAATATTTAGAAATCAGAGTTCATGGTGTTCTATAAAAATAAAAATTGTGTTTTATTTTAAATGACTTATTTAAATAACAATGTTCATAATTTAAATATATTAATACTTTTTCAAATGTAATATTGGTATGTATGTGCCAGTTTTAGTAATTAATAATACCTTTAAATGTGTATTGTTTGTATTAAGATAAAAACTATATTATAGCCGATAATTTAAGTAGATAAGTAAAATTAATAATTTTAATTAAAATATAGAGTTATTGCTAGTAGAAGCCAACATCTGGAGTATACATTTTACTGTAAAATAAATAATATGTAGTTGAAATCAAAATACTTCAAACATATAGGGTTTGATATGGAGTAAATTTTGGATACCCCAGTGCTAATAGTGAATATTATTAACTATTATTGAGTGCATATATTAACTAACATAAAAGTAACAATACATACCCTGTACTTATTGCAAGGAATTGTTATGTAGGATAGTTAAGTTTCGCGGATTACAGTGGGCAGGACATGCAGCACGAACGAAAGAAATTAAAACCTTTTTCAGGGTACTGACCGGTAAACCAATGGGAAGAGACCATTGAAAAGACCTAGACGCAGATGGGAGGATAACATTATAATGGACCTGAAAGATATAGGGTGTAATGAGGTGGACTGGATAAAATTATGTTTTAAATTCTACTTTTATATTAGATGTGAGTAGGTAGTTCCGCTTAAAATTATGATAGTTATTTTGTACTATTTGTAGGCTGAATTAAAAAAATTATAAACACCTTAAAATTTATTTCACATCCAAAGATGTTCAAGCCCCACAAGAGAAAAAATAGTAATCATCCCATTTTAGTGAATCTAGCTCCTAGTAAGCCCTATTTGTCCATCTGCCATACCAATGTTTATGCAAGGACATGTGCTATATTACTCTCCGAAATGTCAGCCTCGTGTTTTAGTAGTGATTAGTGGGACATATAGCGTTGCTGGAGAGGTATTAACGTCCCCAGATGGCTTCTGGTAACTATTTCCTCTTGTGACCATCACCTTCCTCTTCTCACACCCCAACTCTCCATCCCCCCCTCTAGCACACACATACACTCACATGTGATGACTGCCTGGTTTCAGTGAGATAACGTCCCAAACACACACACACACGCACGTTTCCTGACAATTGTCCGTCACACACCAATGATGTGGCCAATCACTCGGCACATTTGACTGTTTACTAATTTGTAATCATCGCGTCTGGGAGGTCACCCTGCCCTGCCCCTTCTAAACCACACCCATCCATATCACTTTTACTCTTGTTTGACTCCCAAAATCGACAATACAAAATCAACATAATCTCATGTGAGGCGGATAATCTCATAATGAGATAGGTCGTGTGAAGATTGTAACATTGTGAATTTGTAATCTTACATATGTGGTCTAAAACACACACAGGTGTATAAATATAAGTCCATACCTTGATTTATAAAAATCCTGCTCAAAATACAAAAGTCGATTGGAAACGGCTATGTGTATTTTAAAAAGTAATGCACACACAGCTCATTCCGAAAGGTAACAAGTTTATCATGCTAGTTTCTACAACGATGCAGTTTAAATGGTAGTACCGTAGCCTGGGAAGACTGTAAGCTTTTAGAGTAGGCTTAGTGTATTTGCTTTGAGTTATTTATTTTCAAATGATTAATTTTTTTTTGTCTCAACAGAAAGTTGATGAATATAAAATATTATTAAAGCTTTAAATGTGTTTGGTCAATATGACCCCGAACACTGTATTATGGACTCATGCATATATATATATATATAGATATCATGAAATTATACCTTATGATTGTACGCTAAATAAGTCTTGATACTAGAATTAATGTCAATTAAGTCCAAGGTCAACACTGGGATATAGAAATTTAAACCGATATTAATGATATATACCTCGATCTTCTTGTAAAGTCTTTCATTCTTCACATACACTTTGTTTAACCCTGGTTGACTTTAGTTAGAGGCAGAGAATTTTTTTAAACGTCGAATTTAATATTTGTATTATTATGTTGTTTCAAACACGATTAGTGTGAAAGATATAATTTAAGAGGTGTATCTATAGGTAGAAAGATACTAAAGGATTATTCAAAATAACTTGGTGAATAACATCGGGATTGAATCCTTGGGTACTCATTTACCTCCATGATAACGGGTTATCTAGTACTGATGTCCATCAAAATTCCAAATGAAGCATGTGAGTTTATTTGTAAATATAATCTATATCAATAATATGAATAGTTTGTTTGTTATTCACGGGCATTGCACGATATCTACAGCGTGTAAAAGGCTGAAATTTTAAAATTATTAGCCCCTGTGCACATAATTATACACCTTGAAGCTGGAATTTTAAATTTATTAAAAATCAATTTGGAGGAAAAAGAATTATGATATATTTTCCTCTCTGTGTGAAGCAAAGAAAAGCATTGCCTGGGGTGACCACGTAATTCATTGCGCTGTTACCTTGTGCAACGCTGGATACTTCTGATAGTAGGTTATAATTACTGAGTATTGAATTATTGATTAAATTTATTTGTCTCGTAAATTCTTGGTTTCACGCGTGCGCGCACACACACACACACACACACACACACCCTCTTACTATCACAACTAATTATATAGTGTTGGGATATTTAGAAAATGATGGTTTTGTATTGCAATCAAACAGGTAAAGAACATAAAGGCATCGGTTTTCAAAGAGGTATTTCATTCCACCACTCAATAACTCATATTGTAACATACACTCTGGAGAAACTTGACCCGTCCGGCCCTCTTCTACACACCCCTTACATTGAGAGGAGTGATGGTATAAGATGACGTCATCGTGTCCCCGCCATGGACATCTCAAGACTCCGGTAGAGAAATGTAGATACTTCGAGACTTTATAAGAAGGTTAATTTACTATAATTTACTGGATCCAGGTGTTCTACGCATGCGCCATGTTCCCCTCCATTTACTCTCTCAGCCGTTCTGGTGTGTTCCGCTCTATCCTTCTTTAGGATCACGTGACATCTACCGAGATTATAAAATAGCGTGTTTCGATTATGTAGGCACTCACATTACCACCGACGGCTGCCTAGATAAGCAGCACTTTCTCCGGCTGACTTGCTTATGTGCGTATTCAAAATTCTCTTTCGGCCTTTAACTTTTTTGATCGAATGTTTCGTGAAACCTCTTTTTTGGCTTTAATACTTGATTATTTATATTAAATAGATGGTAAAATAATATAGATTACTCACGTAATTCTGTTCTATTTATAATTAAATTAGATGGTAAAATAATATGTTTGATTCACGTCATTCTGTTTTTTTTAGATCTCTTTAATAAGTTAATATTCGTTACTAATTTGTTTGTATCGAGGTCACTAGATGGCATTGTTTAATAGACGTATAAATTAACTTGTATTGAGGCTACTAGATGATATTATCGGATATTAATTGTCATACACTTTGACTCAAGGCCGGTATATGGTATTATCAAAAATAAATTGTAAATTTAGATGCTTCCATAATAAGTATATATATATATAAAGTATACTGTGTATATCTGATATCGTCATTTTTGTGAGTAATATTTAATTACTATTATTATAATTGTTTAGCTATGCTTGCCTAGATCGGTTATACCTTTTTTTGTGGACTTTTAAAAGTCGCCTTTGTCTTTAAGTATAGGTCCGTGGTCCACTTCCTCCTCTTACACGCTTTGTGTTTGTTCCATTTTAAATACAAAAATATCTTGTTTTTATATTTGGGGATATTTAGGGCTGAGGGCTAGACTACAAATTCGATTTTAAGTTGGATACCAATCTCTGTGTCAAAAATATGGCTTATAATAGTAAACACAAATTCAAATAACGAATTAAGTATTATTCCCAAAAGGTTGAACATGTTAGTTTGATATTCTAGCACCGGTGAAGGTTTGTATAAAAACATGAAAACAGAATTAAATCACTTCCTATGAAAAGTAAATGGTAATTTAAGGTTTTTTAATTTAAATATAAATATTTCGAACAATTCTAGTGAAAATTACAGTGAATAACCTAAAGTTTACGCTAATTTATAATTATGATATAAACAATTAAAAACAAAAACATGAAAGTTAAAAATAAAGCCAATAAACAAGCAAACCAATGAAGTGTCACTTTGTATAATCATATGTAAACAAGATATTTTTTAAGTAACGTAGCAAAAACAGCCCCTTCCCTCAACACAAAATAGGAAGCCTCCCAAACCCTCTACCGTATATATTGGTCATTATAAAATGGATATGCAAATAAGCTTTTCCCGTTGCATAATGCATTGCGAACTGCAGGATTGGTTGTTTGGAAACAAAAAATGGTAAATTACTGGTCGAGGTGTTTAGAAATACACTCCCTCAATGTTTATTTGAAGCTTGGTCTATTTTTCCTTTTTCATACGATCAGTATGATAAAAATATAAGTTTAAGATAAGTGGATATATTTTATATGTGTCTCTACAAAAAGTAATATACTATTTGTGTAAGTTTGTTATCAAACACGGATAGTAAACTATAAATACCATTGCAAGACCTTGTACAGCCGGATTTTATTAATCTACATTATCGTAAATATACGTCAGATCATGTGATAATTGAAGGTAAACCCCCCTAAATACATCGGACAAGGATCCCAAAACTGATCAAATTACTGCAAATCCAGTCTAACTTGATAGTTACGTGCTAGACCATGCCACCCCCAATGTGTGTTATTCTTAAGGTGGAAAGGGAAAGAAGTTCAGTTTGTAAAGTTCTTATATCTTTTTTTTTTTTTGCCAAAATAAATCAAATGTTACTTTTATACAAATATAAAGTTTAATTTTTATAAAGTTTAATTTTCTTTATATGGTGATATAAACAGTATTTCTTGAATATCTGTCAACCCGCCTCGGTGGCGTAGTTGGCTAACGCGCCAGTCGTGTTGAGCCAGACCACCGAGGACGGGGAGATCAAGGTTCAAATCTCGGTCAGGTGATCTGGGGGTGGTTTTTCCTAAATGGTTTTTCACTCTCCATCCACGCAAATGCAGGTTCACTTCCTATATATTCAACCTTCCCAATTTCCTAATCCACTAGTGTAATTAGTACTTAAGCGTATAACCCGAACGGGTAGTAAGACGTGGTGCTAAAATTAAATTAAAATTGAATATCTGTCATACGCATAGTGGCATTAGAAGATATTTTTAAATGAAGAGAAAAAAGTTGTCATAAAATTCTAGAACATCTTTGACAGATATTCAAGAACTGTATATATTACCGTGTGAAGAAAATTAAATTCTTTATTTGTACTGAAGCAATATTTTATTTATTTTAGCCAGAAAAATTTTTTGCTATAAAAACTGCAAAAACGCTGGTATTTAATCACGTTCCCTACATCCCCACATTAATTAACTTAAGCTGATCATTTTTGTGCTGAAATATATATTGAAGTTACGTCAAACACGGCATTTAAAAATGAGTTCACTCTCACTTACAACAAATCTACTTGAAAAGTTAAGAAATAAATTCAAAAACACTACTGGGATGATACATTATTAATTAAGCTCTAAACCAACGGTATTTTTTTACATTTATAAAGAAGTGAAAATGCACAGCTTTTTCAAAGAGCACTTCTTTCCAGTGTGCGTTTTTTTGGGGGGTCTGTTTGATTTATGAATGTTCTAGTAGCATATTCTTGCAGTACAGTTTGTCACTGTGACTACTTCCAAAGTGTCTCGGGATTAGTTAGGAGTAGAGTAGGGACACGAAAGGGTCGGATAGAGGATTTTGGGAGGAAGAAGTGGTTTCGGTTGGGTGTAGGTACCAAGGGCTGGGGGAAAAAAAAGTGTTGGCTGGTAAGCGGAAGGAGGAAAGAAAGGGTATAACAGCGGTTGCATTTTAATTAGTTCTTAACTTGACGCTTGTTCCGTAGGGCGTGTGATGTCATGCGGTTTATGCAAGGGTGTTTAAATGTTACTTTTTATTTTCCATCTTTATCGTATGAATTGAATAGAGCGGAAGGTAAAGTATACACACCATATAAACACAAACTAGCACCTTGTTGTTAATAATTATATATATAGATAACGGATAGTATTATTTAAATTAAAAAATGCCACCGGGAAACATCCAAGCGTCGAGATACAACACAAACAAAACAGCCCTAGTTTTACTAATATACTTGGTGCATTTATTTTACATATGAATTAAATCCATAATGTCAGGAATGTTATTGTCTACATGGTGAAACAAAGCCAAAACATTTTAAAATAGTTCTAGGCTTCACCTGGTATAAAACCAAGGCGCTGAAATCATCTCATAGGTTAAGATGTTGGATTTATTAATAATAAAGTTAGTATTCTGTCACATGACCCTGTTGTTATTTAATTTTATGCATTAAGTTATATCTTTATAACCATACATACTTTTAAATAACCTATGTAAGTATTACAATAAAGGTTAAATTGAAATTAAATCACCATCGTTCATCTGAAGGAAAATTAGAAAACCCACTCAACCAGGATTCATACTCAGGCCTGCCTAGTAGGAGTCAAAAACACTACCAAATGCTTACAAAACTGTGGTGGCTACACCAAATAATAATAGCTAAATATTTCAATATATTAACTTAACAGCAATACGTCTAACAAGGGGAGGCCACGACGTTCGGATCACGGATTATCTTTAAACTTTGAACACTTTTAGTAGTCCATTAGGACAACATAATGTGCAAGTAGTAAGGCGTACTACTTTGGCGTTTTCAAGAAAATCGCAAGAGAAGTTTTACGCGTCGAATATGTACCGGTGCGTTGCGACTAAAATCACGATATGGTGGCGGTCGAGTGGTTAGCGTTCCAACTCCGTAATCACTGGATAGCTGGATCGTGTCCCGTTGATTCTTTTTTTTTTTTCAACACTGGTCATATTCTTTCATATATATTACAATTCAAAGGTAATATA
>CABFWB010000133.1:352444-420248 GCA_902151455.1 Timema bartmani | reverse complement strand
AATTTCCAATGTTATTTGGCTGTTTACTAATTTTTATTACTACAACAAATATTATATTCATAACTATCGACAAATAAAGGTTTTCCTGAAAATGAATGCCTGTCGTGATTTGCGAAATCCCTCATACCTGAAATCGGGTAAGGTACCCGGAACTGCTTTGCACCTGGACGCTTTGACCTGCAGACACAGGTTTGAAAGGATAAGGGGAGGGCCAGGCTTGGAAAGCCCAAGTCAAACATCGATAAATAAAGGTGTGAATAATTTTATTCACTAATACAATGAGTTACAATATGTCAGAATATATTACCTTTGAATTGTAATATATAGGAAATAATATGACCAGTGTTGAAAAAAAAAAAAGAATCTGCGGGACTCGATCCAGCTATTCAGTGTCTACGGAGCTGGAACGCTAACCACTCGACCGTTGCCATCTCGTGCTTATGGTCGCAACGCTCCGGTACATATTCGACGCGTAAAACTTCTCTTGTGATTTTCTCGAAAACGCCTAAGTAGTACGCCTTACTACCAGCACATTATGTTGTCCTAATGGACTACTAAAAGTGTACAAAGTTTGAAGATAATCCGTGATCCGAACGTCGTGGCCTCCCCTTGTATGATATATATGCCTCTGACTATACACAGGGATGACTACAAAGCCCAAAATGTCGGAGGTAGGTTGACAGTGGGATGGAAGGTTTGAGAGTGTGTACAATGTATAGTCTACCCTCTCTAGGGGCAAGATGCAAACCACATCTTCCCATTAAACAACATGTGTTTCTAGTTAAACCAGAGCCTAAGCTTGTTCTCCTCGAAAACCGTGTTAGCTAGAGTGACACTGTATTGTTACTCAAATTGTATGGGGTGGGAGGGTTTAGGGGGAGATTGAGGAGCAAAGGGTAGTGTGCATGTTGATTTCTCATTTGCATAAATACCGCGTTCGTTAAAACAAAAGAACCTAACGATGGTAAGCTACCTTCTGTTCCTTCTTCATCCAAGTTTTGAGTTTGTGAGAAGATGAAAGAGAGTGCATTAGTAGCAAAGAATTTCAAGTTTTGTCTGTCGTAACGTGAATATTAAAATTGAAATAATATTTTCGTGGCCGAAAGTGCTTTGTTAAAGCGTATTTCTGTTTGTGATATTAACGTAAAGTTTTTATCACAGTGTTGAATCATCATATGACTAACAAATTAAATCATATAAACCTAGGGCATCCCACACAACATTAAGTATCAAAAATATAAATAGTTCATAGAGGAATGTCAATAAAACTAGATTAGTTATGAATAAATCTAAAAGAAATAATATTATGATATTTAAAATGTAATCATTTTAAAAATTGTACCGCTAAAAGTATATACAAGAGTTTATAATTATGATATAGTTTTGATAATGATTTTTATGTATAGACTAAAATAAAATTATTTAATTAATATTTTCTTATAGAGTTTTTCCGCCTTATTTAACCAGACACGAACAATCATTTTTTAGTAAAATTATAATTATTACTAGTAAAAACATAATAGAGCCAAGATATTGTTCAAGGGATCCATTTACTTCAATAACAAATCATCATTTATTTCATATATTTTATTTAACTGCAGCTATTATAGTTTAACAATATAATTTATTTAAAAACCCTAGTATCAAAAGCAAATGAAGCTTTAAAAAATATCAAAATATTTTATACGTTTATAACTTAAATATTATTTTTTAAGCTATTGAAAAGTCAATTTGTGTTTTATAAGTTCCTTTACACAACAAAGAAAAAATGTTTTATGGGCTTTATTTCAAAGCATAGAATATAATATTTTGCAATGTATCCTTTGATGCCAATCCTTTCCCTTTACCCAATTTTTATTTTTAAATCTTTTTATTCCTCTATTTTTACCACTTAGTATTTTTTTAGGCCTTTATTTTTATATTTCAATATTATTTTTCTCCCTCCGTGGACTTATAACTTGAATTAATTTGCATGTGAAATCATTCTAAGGCTCGCATTAAAATGTAGGCACAGGTCAAAGTAAGAGAGAGTGAAAATTATAGCTATAAGGTATAATTAGGTGGTACAAAAAGTAGTGGATAGAAATAAAACTTTGGCTTTTTTATTAATATGTCACAAATTTATATTAATATTTAAATAAATAATTATACTATACCAAAAATATTTTAAGTGTTTCGTCTGTTCTAAATGTTCAACGCAAACACTCGTCATGTGTTTGCCATTGTTATAATTTTCAAACCTACTTTTGACTACAATTTTAGCACTAAGGGAGTTCTAGTCCCAAAACTTAAAATTTTGATTATTTTTGACACTCATGATGTGAAAAAATAAACTAGATGCACATTTAAAAAAGTTAACATAGCTTTATAGATACATCCTCTTTTAAAATGGTTTAATAAAGAAACGTATTACTAAAAACTGCAGACATGACGAATATTTCGAGATTTTTTTTTCATACATTCTTACCGAACTTAGTACGTACACAATTTTATCTGTGGATCTAAATTCTAAATAGCAACGCAATCTCATGAATTATCATGATTCACTGCTGAACAGGAAATTAGAACCTTTAAATTCTAATATCAAAAAATATTTATTTAAAAAATGCTAACTAAGCTACATCGGTATTATAATAAAAAAATTAGTATTCCAAAAATGTTTGTAGGCCTATTTATTGTTATGGCTAATCTGACATCGTTAGTGTTAGTAAATATAAATAAGTATTGATTTTTCTATAAATGGACAGGGTGACCTGGTGGTCTAGGGCTAAGGTGACAGACTTCTCTGCTGAGGGTCCGGGGTTCAATCCTTGGTCCCGGCACAGACTTATCTCATTACCAAACCTTCCTTCACCTCTGACAAGACGTGTATTAATCACAACTTGTGAAGGTCAGGAATGCCAGGCCTCCACCGTGGTTCGGATTCCACGTTAAACTGTTAGGTCCACCATTTCATCTCACAATCACCCTACCATTGCACATTAGCGTAAGTGCGTATAGCCCGAACGGGTAGTAAGACGTGATAGTAATAATAATAATAATAATAATAATAATAATAATAATATAAATGGACATATTTTAGTTCAGTAGTATAAATATAGTTCTTTTTTTTCGAAATTAATTTGACGACTTTGTATTGGAGATATATTAAACTATGATTGATCATACATCTAAATATACAAGGAACAATGTAAAAACTGAAAATTTGGAATTAAAATTGAAATTTTAAATACGAGATGAATTGCGTTTTGTGTGTTTGTGTGGTTGCTTAAATTCGAAATGCTTTATTATCTGTCTGGGCTGTCCACTTATTTACACAAAAGAAGGTAGGGATATGGAACGTACAATTTAAATAAAGTAAATACACTTAGTAAAACTGACTTGATACTAGCCCAGGATTTTAACCCTGACGTCCACATGATCGGGTAAACTAGACCAGAGGAAGTGAATGCCTTGCTTTATCCCATCGGCCTTTCAATGTGGATATATGGAAATTGTAGGCCTATTGTAAGATTGTGATGGTAGTGGAACCTTTTGAAAAATAAGAAATTAATGTTTGTGGACTGCATTGATAGTACTTTACCGTCATGTTGGTATTATTTTATAGGCTTTAGTATTAGCCATCAAAAGGGACAATTACAGATCACGTGACCTAAAGCATGAATATATGAAAATAGTTTTAGTATTTTTTTACTGTCTAATTCGTGAAATTATTTAGTCCAGCTGCAGCTACTTAGAGTATATATAGAGCATAAATTCAATAGGTTTATTTAGTTCGATCCAAACCAAGGGAGTGCAAAATTATTTTAACTCAAACAGGGTTTCCCTTGGTCTCTACAGTGAATGTTATATTTCGTTAAAAATACACTTATTCTCTTGTTTTTATGAATTTAATATTTTAAGTTGCTGATAGAACGAGTATTTCCACCAGGACATGTAAATAAAAGTACTTCCTAAATATTAGATAAATTGTAATATTATAACATAAACTAAACAATAACACAAAAACTGAGTCAATTTAAGTGTAATTTCTGAAAAAAGTTTAAATTTAAAATAACACCTATTTAATTTATTAGTACACACTTTTGTTGTTATTTTTTTTCTAAAGTTGGAAGCGTTCTACCTTGGTGAAAGTGCTAATACTGGGTAACTATTTGCATGAGATTAAAAAACAAGTAGCGATAAATCAAATTGTGTGTAAAGCATAGCAACAAATTTTCTTTGAGAGCAAACAAAAAAGGTTTTCTCGGATCAGGGATGCCAACGGAGCGCAAGATTTATTGAACTTAACCAATTTTCCTATATCAACCCAGTATACGTTAAAATCGGTTTTTTTTAAACTAGGCACATAAATCATATAGGACTATTAACTGCGAAGATATTTGGTTTGCCTCCTCACAAATATTAACTAATATTCTAGCACTACAAATGTGTGTTAGTTTTATTTGAATGTTTTACCCACCTCGGTGGCGTAGTTAGCTAACGCGCTAGTTTCATGTTGAGCTTGACTGCAAAGGACGACGAAATCGAGGTACGAATCTCGCTTGGGTGAACTGGGGTTAGTTTTATCCTAAGGGGGTTTCCCACTCTCCCTCCACGCAGATGCGGGCTCACTTCTTATATTTTCAACCTTCCTCATTCCTAGCCCACTAACGTAATTAGTACTTAAGCGTATAATCCAAACGGGTAGTAAGAAACAATGCTAAGTATAGTAGTTGAGTGTTTTAATGTACACTTTCTAAGCATAAGGTATTATGTTAATTTTATTCTCCAAATAAAGTAACCTAGAAATGCATACGATATGTTCAAGCTATATAAATATTATTTAGTAAAAATACATATGAGAAATGAACATTTGCCAAATATTTAATCGAAGATGGCTACTTCATTTCTTTACGAACATTCATCATAAGACACCAACCAATTTTAAAACACACAAAAAAAAATGTTTAATTTGAATAGCAGGGGAGGTGGAGGGCGCTATGTCTCTCCACGTCGATACAAATCCTTGTGCGCCTCAGGGGATTTCTTGTAGAGGGGTTGTCGGTGGTCTTATCCAACCCTAACTGGGGTCGAAGGTGGCACGAGACTTGTAGAGAGGATTAACCCCTCCTCCAGAAGCGAACGTTCACTACAACACTAACATCCCCTATCCTTCCCTCCCAACCCCCTCGCAACCACCCCCACATTCACCTAAGCAAGCAACCTTTGGGGATTAGCGGATAAACTAAGTCCTTTCGAATGGCCTCTCTGTACTACAACTTCCTCCTTATCAAGGGTCAACAATTATCCAGCTAGGCAATTCCTTAAAAGGGGGAAGAAAGGGGTGAGATTTCATAATCACCATGAAATGTAAGGGGATTTTATTTGTTAAAAAATAAAGGGTAAATAACTTTTAATTTATATCAAAATATTCTTAAATCGACAAACTTTTAGTTGCTTTTCAAGTGCGTCTTACTTCCCGTTTGTTCTATCCAATTAATTATATCAATAGAGTAGCGATTAATAAGGTAGAATTGAGATTAAATGCGTCCGTATCTGCGCAAATAGAGAGTGGGAAATAATTGAGGAAGAAATAACATTAGAACACCCAGTTGGTATCCGAACTCCAACCTCTTCGTCAACGTCAGCCCAAATTAGACGAACTTGACGACAATATTTGCAATGGATGTTCTGGACCCATTAAATCCATTGGCTTTAGTGATTTCCAGCACATTTAGAATGGTTTTTTTAGCACCGTGTCTTATTAAACGTTCAGGTTATACGCTTATGTACTAATCACGCTAATAGTTCTAGGGATTGAGAAGGTTATAGTTTGAGGAAGAGTACCCACATCTGCGTGAAGGGAGAGTGGAAAACCGTTTTATAAATCCACCCTAAGTACACCTGACCTATATTCGATCCTCTATCTCCCCGTTATCGGCAGGCTAGTATATTTTAAGAGTAGCGTGTTAGAGCATGTAGCCACCCAGAAGGGTATTCATGTATTATATTAATCAATTTAATTTGATCAATTTCAATAGACATAACGATATTTTATTCCATTTTTAGTGCCATTAACTTTACATTATGTACGTTCATGATTAACCTCAAACATTTAACCTATATTTTCATAATTATCAAGAGTTGTATCATTTTTCTATTTTTTACTCTCTAGACTAAGTTGCATGACATTTGAAAGTGTATAATTTAAAGGCCTGTAATTTTAATTTTATGATTTATAATTCTTTTACTTGACTAGGTTTTTGAAGCTTGTACCAAATATTTTTGATCATATTCTAATAAAAATATCACTTCTTTTTTGTTAATATGATCACACTATTTAAATCTTATTTTCTATAATATATTTATAAGAGTTTTTGTGATTTCGGTTTCCTGTTAACTTGTAATAATATATATAAACACAAGGTTTGATAAGTTGATCGTATTAATCAGTGACATTCTTTCAAAATGTTAAACTAAGTATATTAACAAAGAATAGCTCACTTCAGTGATTCATACTCTAAACTATAAAGTATCACTCTTGCAATAGACTGGTCCACTGATTACTTGTAAATAAGGGTTAGAATCCCGGTCAGGTGTAATGAGAGTGGTTTTCCTAAATGCTTTATCCCTTTCCCTCCATTTAGATGTGGTTACGCTTCCTCCAGATTATATCCTCCTCATTCCTAGGCCAACAGTGTAAATATGCGGATATACCAAACGGGTATTAAGACGCAATGCCTAACAAATGTTATCTATATAGGGTGAGTGAAGTTGACACCAGAATATCTCGCAAAACGAAGCATTTTAGAAAAAATATTTTTAGTCATAAGTTTTTGTTTTTTTGAGAGGGAAATTAAACAACATAAGTTATTTTTTAATATGGCAAACGTCTTATAGGTTATTTGCAGGTCAACTTAGGTTTTTTAAACAAAAATCTCTAATTTATTAACGGAATAGTATTCTACACAAAAGAAAAAACATATTTTGGCTAAAATTTATTTTTGAAATTAATTTTTGAAGGTATTTTAACTCGTATTTTCTTAAAACAATTTTTATTCAAGTTAAAATATATTCAAAAATTGAAGTAAAATAGTAAAAATTAAAAATGTTACAAAAATTTTTTTTTGTAGAATACATAAATTTAAATATATAAATACATATAATTATATTTATATATAAATACATATATTTATATTCAAATATATAAATATACATAATCTATAAACACAATCAATTTTCCACTCTTCTATCGGGAGGAGCAAAGTTTTAAACAGTTGGGCTGGACACGGGTCTGTACATATAACATAGAAATGCATACAGTCTGACAACCTTTATTTGTAAAAAAAAAGTTTCAGGACTAAGAAAATATATTACTCTTCCAATCATGATTTTTAAGACAACTCCTCGTCCACCGATCGATTCATTTGTACAACCGACCATTTATTAACTCAATTTGTCTACCTCCTTAATTCAGTATGCAGTCTCTCTTCTCACTGAGATAATAAATATTTAGAGTTTACTTCCTGACAAAAAATAATTTTGCATCATCGATAAAATTGAGTTTCTTAGATCACAACGATGACTCAAAATCTGATATTGGTGTTAGGTCTAGTCTATATTCAAGTTAAATTTTAAGTCAGATCTCATAAGACTCAAAAAACTTTGTTCTTATATATATATATTTATTACAGCCATTTAAATAATTTAAATTTAAAAAACTCATAAAATAATTTGTGATGGGGATAATGAAGAGTGAGGGTGTAAACGAATACACATTCTAATTTTTCATGTAAATCCCACCCGAGATACCCAGTTTGAGCAAGGTCGTTAAAAGAAATTCTAAAATTATGTTGTTTTTTAAATCAGGCATTAATAAACTACCCATGATTCTAAGCTTAAGATAATAATCATGATTTACCTCGAGGAATTAGCATACAAATTCTATACATAAAGTTTGAATGAAATCCATTAAACAATTTCGGCTGAATCGACGAGTATAAACAGACAGAAAAGGGGAGAAATATTTGTAGGACCTACTTATTTCAGTTTGAGGTTGCGTAAAACGTCATCATAATCATAACGTAGGAAATGTTCATGCTTTATACACTTTCTCTATTTTAGAAAATAAACAATACTATTGGAAACACTAGTATCTGATTCACAACTAATACTGTTTTGTTTATTTTTATTTAGCATTGCGTCTTACTACCTGTTCAGGATGTACACAAATGTATTAACTACGCTGGTGAGTTATGGATGAGGAAGGTTGAATTTAAAGAAAGTGTACCCGCATTTGAGTGATGGGAGAGTGGACAATAGTTTTAGAAAACACCTGACATGGATTAGAACTCCTATCTCCCAGTCATCGGCAGTCTAGTTTTCTGCGAGAGTGACACCTTAGAACGTGCGGCCAAAGAAGCAGGTACTGTACTTTTATTAAAATATATTATAGACCACTAAAAGTTTTGAAGAAAATAAAATTTACTTATCTATAATTCAAAGACCTAATCCTTCGAAAAGTAACCGTAACCTTACACCGTGGTGTTACCATCTTAGTTGGAAACTTGGCGAAGACAAATGAGTATCAGGTCGCACCGTTATAGTAAAGATTGTATGTATGTATGTATGTATGTATGTATGTATGTGTATAGTAGAGCTAGAAAGGGTAGGGGGGAGGGCAGGTGTTCTATGAGAGAGATATATGGTCGCAAGGGAAGGTTAGAGGTGTACTAAGGTCTTGTTGGGGGTGTTACGAAATAAAGTGAGACAGATAACTGCATGCAACATGAGAACGGTAAGACGAAACAAAGGCCGAGCGAGAAATTTATAACGACGTGATACACAAATGGGATCCAGTCGCGAAATACTTGCTCGTTTTCTTGTCACGACCTGGTTTCATATTTCCGGGTAAGTTTTGAGAACGGAGTTTAAAATTTGTCCACTTATTCGGATGTAAGTCAGTTGAGAAATAACGAATAATACTGAATGTCCATTGGAGAAAAATATAAGAACTTATAGCAAAAGCAATATGGTTCCAAATAAAAAAAAAGGTGGTGTGTGTTGACGTAGGTTGCTCTGTGTTATATCATAAAGCTGTCACAATAATCACAAGTTGTTGTTTGTTAAAAGTATCCGTTTTAAGCGGTAAGGATTAAAAGAAAATTTGAAACACAGATAAACATTTAGTCGGATGAATAAAAGTGTATTCTATTTGGATGGTTTGTTTCAGTTTAGACTACTTGGTGTAGTTAAAAAAGTTGTAGTTGTGGTTATTTCATAGGTATGGTATTTAAATGTAGCTCAGAGAATTGCATTCAATTTATTGATAATTACAAACAACATGTGTGTCTTTGAGACCCCAAAAACCATTAAATATAAGGGAAGAGCTGCCAGTGAAACATCTACGTCCCATATTGTGACACAAACGATGAACCGTGTCTTCAGTGTAGACACAGTGTTGCATCTAGTTTTAACTAAAGAAAAGAACAACATGATGCAACTACGTCCTCCCAGTGTGGATATTTTGTTGATTGAAGTCGATTTAAGTACTTTTCGATTGGGAAACATCTTACAATAGGCCTATTTTGCAACACAAAAGTTTTTCTATGTTGCTCAATAGAATACACAGCTTCAAGCTGAGAAGCAAAGACAGCATTTCACCCGTTTCACTGGTAAAATGTTCCGATGGTATCCCTCTTGCAATAAACTTATCTGTCGATGTCAGGAAGTTCAATGTTCTAATCCTGGTCAGGCGTATTGAGGGTGTTTATTTACTAAATGATTTTACACTCTCCCTACTCGCAAATGTAAATTCACTTAATATAGGTACAGCTATTATCATCTATGTCAATGTAAGTAAATGTTCACTTAACTTTTACATTTCTCATACTTATTCAAATAGTTTAAATTAATGTATACTTATAACCCAAACAGGTACTAGGACAAAGTTAAAAGAAATATAAAAACTATATTAAAATGTAGGCCTAAGTTAAGTGGTTGGTAAATAATGGGTTGATTTAATATCGCATTTACAATTTTGATAGTAGAATTACTATTTTTGGTTTAAATCCACGCTTTTAACTAATTAATATAAACAAGTGGGCTACATTCAATTTTTTTTTTATTGAATAAACTTCTATTTTTTAATAAAGCGCAAAGACCCTCGTTTGTTTGGAAGTTTTTGGGGCAAAAGGAAAGACAGAAACATATCGTAAGGAAGGGTACAGTGTAAGAAAGAGAGAAATAATAGCGAAGGGGAGAGAAATGGAAGAAAATGAGGCTTTGTTGTAATTAAAATGTCTCCCACTTTGTAACAAAAGCAGTAGCGAGCAGAGGTGCGCCGAGCAGAATCGAAACTATGACAAATTGATCCCCCTACCCACCAAACTCCACCTTCCTTATCTGGTTTTAGTAGGGACATTGGACCAAGAACAGTCTAAGTACAAAACTACGTAGAATAATATCGTGTGCTTCTCACAGCTATTTTGATGTTTTTCATTAATAGATGGGGATGTAATTATATTCATTTGAATCGTGGTCATTGATGTTCTAGTATTTACCAAATATACATTTACGATAAAAGAGTATGTTTTCTTTTACAGTTGGGATAATGTTTTAAAGGCAGAATTTTATTAGTATTAATAGAAAAATTGTCTAAAAAAAAGATCACATCTCACTGAATAAAAGTATGTACTAATAGTATAACATTAACTAACAATCATTTTTAAATACGCTGAAATTTGAAATTATTTCCAAATGAACGTAGTGTTATTTAAAAAGATTTCACCCCAACTACGCCTTAGTATAGTCCATTCGTTACTGGAGTTTTGGTAACTGATAGCTAGCTAAAGTAACCAGAGCTACTGTCTTGTATAAATTCGCTAAACCATGTGAAAGGGAATTCCCTTAATTGGTTTGTTGTCGTTTTTGACTTTCGAAGCCTATATAACTTAACAATTATCTTTAACAATTTTTACATCTTCTGCTAGCTGTCAGTTACCACCACTCCTATGGCGAATGGACTCTACCTGATCGGTTTGTATGCACATATTAATTATGCCAATGAAATAGGGATCATAATTTTTTTTACTAAAGGGAATTTAAATATATTTTAATTAAAGAATAGTGGGAAACAGTTAGGATAAAACCGTCCTTGATACACCTAACCAGGATACAATCCCATATATCCCAGTCACCGGTAATCCAGTCCAATACGAGCGTAACGCGTTAGGTAATGCGACCACCAATTATGGTGTGTTGAAAGTTAAAACATATTTTAACGTATTAGTTTATTTTAACAATACAACCAATATAATGCGACATACAAACAGTTTTGAACACTGCACACTAGAATTTATAATCTTATAGATCCATTGACTGATCCATCCACATTATCCTCCATGGTCATTTGTCATTTTACTATTTAACTTTTTAAATTACTCTTGGAAAAAAGTACACTACATAATCGCTCTTAAAGCTTTAGTTGTTTTGAAGGAGATTATTTAGTAAAGTGATAAATGTCTTTAAATAGGAATATAAGTAGCTCTGTAGTTTTATTAGCAAGTTCAACAAAAGTGTAAAACGAATTAATCTGAGATTAAGAGTAGAAGAGGGGAAATTAGAGGAATATAAACAGGATTGACTTGAAGAAAGGTGGAAAAAATAAATGGCACGGTGCGCCACACAAACTTTTTCTTTTACTTTCTCGCTATCTTACAGGTAGAGAAAGTATTGTGATCGTCAAAAAAAAAACAAAAAAAAAAAGAACTCAGTATTTTGATGAAACTCGACGTTTCATGACTCCTTGAATCCGAAAAAGTTGTTTTTGAATTTCCGTCTCTCTGTCTGTCTGTACCTTCGACTAGAGCCTAAGTTATTTTACCGATCGGGCTAAAACTTGGTATTTAGGGTTTTCATATGGTTGCCCTGAGGGTTTTTTGGAATTGGATATTTAACCCTAAAATTAAGGGTAGTTTACTGAAGGACAAAAAGAGAAAAAGCTGATTTGCTCAAAATCGGCTATAGCGACTTTGTTTAAATTTCATTTATGAACACCTATAAGTATTCCAAACAAAATTGCTACTCTCAATATTTCGGCAAAATGACTTTAAGGGTTCCGGTATAATGCGTAAATTCTAATTAACTATCATATTTCCGTAGCTCTTAGAGGTATAAAATTACTTATCATTTCTAATATGTAGGTCTATTTATAATACAAATAATTTATTTGAAACATATTTTTATAAAGCCAATAACTTTCAAGCTATACAAAATTTTATATATATATATATATAATTTTAACTTTTCGAACACTAAAGGTGAAGTATTGGGACCATAAAAAAATCTAACACGAAATGTTGATGAATGTCGACGTCTAATTACCCACCGAACACTATAAAATTGTTTTTGAAACATCTATCTGTGTATCTGTTTAACCCTAAAATTAAGAGTAGCTTAGTAAAAAGCGAAAAGAGGAAAAACTGATTTTCTCAAAATTGGCTCTAACGATTTTGATTAAAATACGTACAGTATCTAGGCGTTGATTAATATTTTAAATAAAATGGCTATTTCCATTTTCCTATGAAAATTACTTTTAGGGTACTTTACAAAAACGTAAATTTCCATATATCCACAAATATTTGAGATACTAAGTAACTTATCATTGCAAAATTTTAGTAGTATTAAAAATAAAAAACTTGTATCTGAAATAATTATTATAAAACCAACAGTTTCTGAAATATTGGCAAATATATTAATACAATTTTGTGATCTTTAGTTGTAAAGAGATACTTCTTAAGTTTTAACGCAATAGTTCTGTAATGCTATAGATTAATTAAATATTAGTAGTCTCTCAAAAAGTTTTTTTTTTTCCTTTAACCTCTTAGGAGAAATGTTTGTACAACCATGATATAACTCCTTCATTTTAGACTCAATAGACAATATTTACTTTTTTATTTCTCAAAATTTATAAATGAGGAATTGAACAACAATGCGATGACCTGAAGATGTGAAACACTTAATAAAATGTTACAATTTTAACAGGAAGTCGAAATTTTAATACGAAGTGTTGACCTTTGTGAACCCAAAATCAATCATTTTTATTGGTCCAAACATACAAATGAGGACATTCATTAAAAATAAAATTATAAAATATAAAACCGGGAGTCAAAAAAATCTTTTACGTAAGTATAGTGCAATTTATGCTTGAGTTTGCTAGTATATATTATTTAGTTTCACATATATTACGAGTTTTTAGTAAATATCTCCATTTTTAAACATTAGAGCGTGAAAGTCAGTGTGGAGTTCCGTAACATTTATTTTCTTAAAATATACAATTACTATAAACTCTTAAGATTTGTGAAAATAAATAAAAGGTCCATACATTGTTGTAGAAACACTACACCAAAGATCATAAATGAAATAATATACACAGTTACTTACTCTATAGCATTAGGAACTAGGAAGACTGTTTGAGAAAAATTGAAAAAAGTTAAAACATGTCTGTCCACTAAAAAGCAATCAAATTAATTTTCAGAGACCTTAATTAAAAAGTAAATATGTTTGCTTATAGCTCAGAAACGATTGAATTTATAAAAAAAATATATTTCAAATAAAATATGTTTTTCTTTGGCAGAACTACAACTCTACAATGATAAGCTATTTTGTATTTCAAATAGTTGTAAAGAACGATCGGCATAGGAAAATTTCCCCATGTAAACTATCCTCACGAGAAAATAAGAAATTCCATCTTATTTATAATCATAATTACTGTCGAGATATAAAATTTAATCAGAATCTTTAGAGCAAAATTCGATACAATAATTTTTCTCTTTTTGCCCTTAAGTAAACTACCCTTAGTTCTAGGGTTTGATATCTAATTCCAAAAACCCCTCAGAGGGGACTTTATGAAAACCCCCAATCGGTAAAATAGCTTCAGCTCTAGCTCGAGGTAGAGAATGACAGACGGAATTGCGAAAACTACTTTTTTGTTTTTGTTTCAGGGGGTCATGAAATGTTGACGTTTTTAAAATCTCGAGTTCAATTATTTTGACGATCACAATACTTTCTCTCCTATGTGTGGAGTGAAAGTAAAAATAGGGGAAATTAGAAATGTAAAACTGCTGTGGTGCATCCAGACAGTGAACTAATCTTATCTTATTCATCAATGGAGGCCAAGTGGATTTTAGTGCGATTCTAATCCTATGAACTACTTCGGATAGATTACTTAATACTTGGCACCACCCACGTCTTACAACTCATTCGGGCAATACGCTTAAGTAATAATTACACTAATGGGTTAGGAATTAGGAAGGTTGAATTTAGAGGAAGGGAACACAAATTTGCGTGGAGGGAGAGTGGAGAATCATTTAGTAAAAACCACCCTCAGTTCCTCCGAGTGAGATTCTAACCTTAATCTTCCCATCCTTGGCAGTCTAGCTCAACACGAAACTAGCGCGTTTGATAACTATGCCACCGAGGCGGGTGATAGATTACTGAATGAGTAGAACAATTTAGACCTAAAATGGAAGGTTTGGACTAAAAATCTTTTTTCAGGCATCATTTTATTCAGAGAATAATTGTCTTATCAGAATGTTTCTGGGACTAAAATAATAGGATGGTGTTAGTTCCAAGTTTGCATGTAAATAGTCGGATCTCAGTATAAGTTTGTGTGGCTTATGGTGTGCATGGGCTAGTTTTTAAAGTGTAATGACCACAGCGTAATAACTAAAGCTTACAAATGTTAAACCAACATTTCGAAACATTATTTTGTCTAATACCTATTACTCATTATTACACTCAAATCAAGTAGGTATTACACTCATCGTTATTATTAGAAAACTGAAAAAATTGAGGATAATACGTTTCACGGAAAATATGTTACTATCGAATATTTTCGTTTAATTATTTATTTTTATTTTTCCACTAGAAAATTCGATTAAAAGCTTACACTCTGACAATATGTTATATGTATTCTAAAATTAAAATATACAAAGGTTTTCTTTACCATAATAATATGGATAAAGAGTATATATTAAATAAAATCTCTTTTACCTAAAGATTAATATGGATCTTAAAGGTTTTGTGTGTTCCCGAGTCTCCGAATTAAACGATTTTTTCTTTTATTCATTTATGTCTATAAAGCTACAACCAAAACAATCTGAAGAATTTAATACAAAATTGATATTTAAGATTTATAATGGTCCCACCTTAAGACTAAAACGTGATTTTAATCGTATTTATAAAATTAATGGTGACTAACTAAAATATATGTTTGAAAATTTGAAACTTTCAAAAATGGATAGAAAGATTTTATATTAAATTTATATTTAATGAGTGTTTTAAATTATGAATACCCCTGTAACGTTTATTATCAGAAAGTTATTAATTTAATGTTCGTAAGCTAGTTAATTTTTTATGTGAAATTTTCGAAAATTGTTCAATGATTTAAAAAAAATTGGTGTCTGAATAGAGATTTCCATTATATATAGCACCCTATAATTGCTTATCAAACAATAATAAACTAGTTTATTGGTAAACAATTTTTTAGATTATTTTTAAAACTATTTTTAAAACTATGATAGACAATATGGGAAATTATGTACGATTTTGTCGTAGCATTTTTATTCACTGCAAAATATGTTTTACAAGATATTTACTCAGAAGCGATTATTATTTCATGAGGTCTATATTAAGTTTATACAACAATTGTAAAGTAAATACACTGTAAATATATTTATTTGTTGTTCGGTTAGGTAGTCTTATGCACAGTAGTTTGATGTATATTATATATATGTATACAATTTTATATATATCTTTGATAAACAAAAATATGTGAAAATATTTCATGACCAAGCATAGGCAATGTTAACACCCGCAAAACTTAAATAAAAAAAAATCACAAAACACCTCACACCATTTTCAAAAGACTACGAGCCATAACTCTGGTAAGAACGTCGTATCTTCGTAATACATCCTAGGAATTTGTGAGTCCTGTTTCAACACGGTTAAAATTCAAACTCACGAGCTCACAGTAAAATGTCCCTTTTCAGTGAGGTAAAGGACTTTCCTCTTGTATTTATGAGGCATTCGATACTCTGCAAATATTCTCCCCTCTTAACTATATGCACCGCACTGAATTGCGGATGTTTTAAACCTTTATGAAATATCCATGAGCCTCGAGCTGATACGAGCTGTTTGTTGAAATGTATATGGCTGGTTCAAATTCTATGAGGTAGAATACCCAGCACTAAAGATAGTGGGTGTCGAATATGGGTGCATAAGATTCGCATGGACAAAGCATTATGTATTCTAATCTTACAACATAAATATACAAAATAGTTTTTACCTAAATATCAAAACCATACAAAAAGGATTGTTAATTATTTATCTATATTTTGAAAAATCAAGGGGTAAAAACTACGTATATAGGCTTCACGGAATTTAGAAACAAAATTTATTTTTCTGTTTATATAAAACCTAAAAAATACTAATTTTCTAATATTGAATATATGTTTTTAAATAAGTTCTAACATAAAATAGTTCTATTTCTGCAGTATCTTTTATGATATAATGCCATGTGATCAAAATTAATGGTCTGATAAATATTTGACTCGCTTTGAAAGGTGTTGATAGTGTATGTGTAATATCAATTAATAACATACTGTACTTGACCAAAGGCTGTCTCGTTGGTTGTATTAAACCATTAAATCAAATATCCAGATCTATTTTGCTTAATATTGGTTATTATTTGTAAAAGTACCAGCCTGGTGGCGTAGTTAGCTGAAGCGCTAGTTTCGTGTTGAGCTAGACTGCCGAGGACGGGAAGATCAAGGTTCAAATATCGCTCGGGTGAACTGGGGTGGTTTTTCCTAAATGGTTCTCCACTCTCTCTCCACGCAAATATGGGTTCACTTCCTCTATATTCAACCTTTCCAATTCCTAACCCATTAACGTTATTAGAACTTAAGTGTATAACCCGAACTGGTAGTAATACGCGGTGCTAAGTATTATAATTATTATTTGTAAAATAAATTATTCATGTATCAAGGATTCAGATAAATCCTTAAATCTAACCTTAATAGTTTATACCCGGTTATATGATTTATAAATGTTTAACCCATGTTGTTTAATATAATAATAAAAAAGATAATTTAAATAAAATTTAAATTGATAAATTCAACTAAAGAAGTTATTTGATAACTCATAATAATGTATAGTACAAATAAAATAATCATGATTTCAAAATTTACAGTTTGTATATGTAAATAAACCTGAACCAAAAATGATATAGCTCACCAATATATTTTGTAAAAAATATCACCATCGCACTTTTTTACAATCTCCAATTAATTCAGACTATCTACATATTCACATGTTTAAAAGAAAATGAAACGTTTTTATAGCATGAACGATCAACCCTGGGTTTGTGTTTCACAAACAATTGACAATCGATTCTTTTTTGTTTGGTTCACGGGCTTGTTTACATTCGCAGCCTTGTTGGAACGGGCCCTGATGCTTCACTAAAACCTGTTTACATGCTACAGAAGGGTTTAACATTTTTTTTTGTGTGTGTGACTTTTTTGCATGACATAATAAACTCCCTTTTATTGAGTCTGGCAGGGGAACGAAATTAAACCAGCAGTATTGAGAAAATCACCCTCGCATGTGCTTGTTACGTCTCCAGTGATATTTAGCTGAAAAAAATATAGAAAATATATATATTGTCAATACCACTAACCCCTAACACATAAAAAAAAAACCGATTGATGAAAAAAAAATTGCTTTAAGTATTAATTTGAATTTGTCTATGTTATAAATAAAATAGGTGGTTAGAAAGTATAGCTAAGATTTATTACAAATAAAGAATTAGGAAATTACTTTAAATTTTATTTCCTTTGTTCTATTAGTTTTGTAGTTTTAACTTCCAGTCTCTTTAAATTTGTTCAATTTCTTGTGATTTATGGTAATCAACATATTTTGGTTAGATTTCTGCCTGCTAGCTGAAATAAGTTAATTAAAAAAATGAATGTAGAAATTTTATTATTTTACTTGATACTTGATTAAGTAATGTTAATGAATACAGACCCATTATGAAAATAAAGCTCAAACTACAATGTCTAATTTATGATAACCAATTAAGATAAAATGATAATAACATTTTCGCTATACATATATATGGTGGGGCTGTCCAACTTTAAGTTAGCTAAGGGTCTCATTTTATATTCCTAGACAGTGTGTGGCTCCCACACGTGGGAACTAGGCCTATAAAATATAAACAATTTTTTAGTTAGGTATAACTAATATATAGCATTAAAATTATATTAATAATTGATATAGATCAGTAAGGTAGATCAAATAATATATTAATACATATAATTAATTTTTCCCAATGTAAGTCTGATCATGTTTAAGGAACTCCTAAACTATGTTTTTTATATAACTTTTTAGTGTGTCGTGGACCACAAAATATGTTACTGAGGGCCGCCAGTTGGACAGGCATATAATATGGTTTTGTGCATTATACTACTATAAAGCCACATCGCTGAATCACTCACTCACTCACTCAATCACTAACGTTAGTGTTTACCCACTTCCAGATGAGCTAGAAACTTGAAATTTGGTAAACTTATAGCTTCTAGCCTGTAACCGACGGGAAAATTTCAAAAGGTTAAAAAAAATGTTTAGCCCCCGAAAAAAATTCAAAATGGTGGAGCAACTTTAAAGTCAGTGAAGTATATACAATACAATACCGGTAACTTTAAGTTGTTACGTTCAAAACAACGCTGGAATTACATTAGTTAACATCCACTTGCGAATATGAATATCAATGTGCATAACTTCATACCTATGTACTGTACTTTCATTATTGTTTAACCACTTATATTATGTAATTTATATTATTTTGTACATTATAAAACTTTTATATCCATACAATATTTATATATAAAGCAAATTGAACGAATTTTCATTATTTATTCATTTAGTTGAGTTTCCATTATTTTTGTATAGGCCTATATAAATAACGAATTAGTTTAATTTCCATTATTAAAATATGCATATATACATAATGTAGATTCAAACAATTTGTTTGGACTAATACATAATATAAACAACAAGTATATTTTATACAAATCACATAATATCACTACTTACAAATAATATTTTTAAAATTTTGTACATCAACGTAAGAATGTTTGATAATTTTGCAATTAATAAAAACTATTTAAAAAAAATCTCATATAAATGGTGGAAACGATGAAACAAAGTTTAAATAGCTTAGTCACTAGTTACATTAATAACTATGAAGAACATATTCTTTAAATATTTACAAAATTATTCTTATAGATATACCAGCTCCTGATATTTAAGAATGATTCCGCAATACAAATATGACCCTCAATTTGTCTCTCTGATCTATCTAACGGCACCAAGAGAGAAGCTGAACTCCGAACAAAACCACAGTTAGGTGGTTGGGAAGTGGTAGGTAGCCATGTCCTTCTGTCGTTGTAGTTTTAAATTGTCCTCGTTCAGATCCCTGCTGTATATTTTAATCGAATCATTATCTCGTATGGATTACAGGGGTTAGAGTTTGTTGTAACGAGCATTTTTATGTTGATTATGTTTGCTTATAATTGTATTTCTCTAAAACTAATTTTATCACTTGGCTTATTAACTTAATTTACTTATGTAATCAAGAATTAATAATGCATCCCTAGTCCTAAAGTTAGTAACCTTACTATATATGTGCAGAAAAAATTTGACCCAATAATATTATATAGGACTTGTACACTAGAAATTGAGTTAGGGTATTGTGGAGCCCTAGTGAATTACCATAAAGTCTCAACCACTCCTGTATAGTAATGATGATGCTGTCAAAAGTAACAGCTGCAGAACACATGACTGTGTTGTAAAAAGATTTCATTTTATCTCTACTGGATTGTATATTAATGTATAAAATATTGGTATAAAATATTTGTTTGGTATTTGCATGAAACATAATGAACAACAGACATAATATTGAAAATAAAAACACTTTTAAAACGATAGATATCCGCTGTTAAAGATTAACTAAAATTCAAAATAAGCTCCCAATTTGAGCCTTGGTTTATTTTTAACCATTAGTTGACTGTGGGTGTTATAGAGCGCCATCTTGACCTCGAGATGTCAAGCTTCAACGAAAGCATCCTTAAGTAAATTGACGATGTTGCCGCGAAGTCGTTTTAACAAAATCAACTCCTTTATAAAATGTCATAATGGTCTAGTGAGAAAGAGAAGAGCTGATAATGAATATGATAGAGGGGTGAAGGTGACATATAGGGAATGAGCATGACAGAGATACTGTCAAGTCAGGTCTACACATTCACAATGGCTGTTGAATCGAAGATTATGATAAATATGTAAGGCGTAACTCATCTAAAAAGGACGTGCTCATGATTAAAATGAGAATAAATCACACAATCTTGTTATAGAATAAAATATAGTTTGAAGAGAGTGAGGTATGTTTGAGCAAATTTACAAAATAACTAAAGGGAGAAAAAACAAATAAATGTAATATTTAGCAGAATATTGATTAATGCTATTAATAGAGTTTGAGAAAATTGGCATTTTACTCACTCATTCAAAGAAGTTAACAAGTATCTAACGATCAGTCCCAAATTAATTTTAATCAGTGTATTTTTTTTACAATATATTCATACTTTCTTTATTTTAATATTTTACTGTCATTTTAAAACTATAGAACAGTATAAGGTATTGTTTGTGGCCTTTTAAATTTACTCCAAATAAATTTTGGAAGTCAGATAAATGTTAGCAAAAGAATTAATTAAGATATGTTGAGTTATTTACCAAAAAAAAACTATTTGAAAGTATTTTGTTCAAAATGGACTTTTAATCAATTATAATAGCTTAGTATTTTTCCAAAAATCCTTTTAGTATTTTATAAGCATAGGTGCTTTAGAATCCATAAATTATTCTTTAATTATATAAATATATTTGTTTTCCTTTCTTCCATTACCCTTGGGAAATGGAGATTTTTCTTAGGCACAACAAACTCCTTCAAGTTGTCTGCATTCTCATGGATTTTCTGTCCCTCAAATTCAAGAAAAGAATTTTAAAAGGAAAATCAAGAGTTCACATCTCATAATTCCTGCTTCTATCATGAAGCCATGTTACACAAGGCATCATTTGCAAACCAAATTGCTAGATTTTTTTTTTCTCTTCAAGCGAAGGGAAAAAAAAAGAACTTAAAATTTCGTATGCGCAGATTTTTCTTTCTATCATCTTGACATACGGAGTCAGAAAAAGAAACCGTAGAAGGTTTAAAATAGGAGAAGAGGAATAAGAAGTAGAAAATGAAATGATGTGACGAGAGGCTCCTGCAAATCTATTCTTTCCTGCCCTTATTTTTACAGACCCTTAAAGTTTCGCCTTCCTGCAAACTAGCATGGCATTTTGAATATCAAATTGACATAAAGGCAATTCAAACACTTGTCGTATTCTCTTCTGTATCTAGATGCTTGTAAAGATACTAGAATGTTTTATATTTTTAGTGCGGCAATTAATGGTTGGTACTAAAGATGAAGATAAAAGAAAGTAGATAATAATAAAAAAAAAGTACTGTACTTTACCTCATTGTAAAATGGTAACGTTCTAGAAAAAAGGGTAACAAGATGAACCTAGATAAAGTTAGTACACAAAATGGATGATAAAAATAAACAAATATACCATTTTATGTTTGGGGATATACTTAAAATAAATTCTTACATCTAATTGTGCAAACTAATTCACATTTAACATAGTGTAGCTAAGTGGAACTATATAATATAATAATCACTATGAGATATACTGTCTCAATTAGAAATATTTTAGAAAGTTAGATTTCTGTGTATGTCCTACGTTGTGTATATTATGTACCATATCTGCACACGAGTGACTTTAAATTCCACTTTTATGAATTTAATTATTTACCTAAACTAATCACCATCTTTCAATCAATAAATAGTAAATAATAGTTTATATTTAATTTATTAATTTAGTCACTAATCATAAATCTTCACATAATTTCATACAAATAAACACTTTATCAACTAAAGTTACATTTTTATTGGTAGTTTAACAAAATCTTTAGTCTGTCGTGTTTGCGATTGTTGTAACTAATTAAGTAAATTTAATCTAAACTCGGTTCAAAATGTGAACTAAACAGAGTAGTGGTTGATTAAAATGTAATATACTAAGACAGTATCCTCGAGAGAAGTGTCACATCATTCAGCACGGCTCCATATATTGGAAGTGTGCATGAATGCGTGGGTGCGAGCGAAGGGGGCCTGAATACAGCGGCAGGGAGTTCGGGAAGAGAAGGGGATGGTTGACTTGATGACACACACATACATGTTCACACTGTCACATGGTTTAGTTTCGAGAGCCCTCCACATGAGAGCGTGTTTGACGGTAAGGTAAACATGGTAAGAGTAACACGAACACCAACGTTTGTACAGTCGCTTCCTATAGTAAATTACTCCCGGGTGCTTCATTTTTCTTAATGATGAGGTTTTAGGTTGTTTACATATTTTGGACAACTATTTTGTTTGATATTGTTTCTAACAGTGGTTAGCTATATCAATAGTTTGGATGAAAAAAATGACTTATTTGGTAAAATATAATAGATTTTTACCAGTTTCACTTGTTTTTATATTATCATAATCAATATCTAAAGAATAAATTAAACCTACACTCACTAACCTTAGTTTAGGTTTATTTATAATCAAATAAACACACCGTTTACTTTGAGAATGAAACGTTTTCGGCGAAAGGAATAAAAATTGGTTTAGTCAATTTTTTAATGCTTCGGTAGGTAGTGCACTAAATATCAATATATGCCTTTTTGATTACGGGGAATTTCAAGACTCAAATTCCATTCAGTTGCACCGAGGGTGCATTTGACTAAATGGTTTACTCTACTTCACGCAAATTGGGACACACTTTAGCTATGCCTTACCCCAGTCACTTATAACCCATATGTCAATATAAATGTGGATCGTTTGGATGAATAGTAAAGCGTAAACCAAAATATTTAATTAAAACTTTTACTAACATAAACACATTTTTTCAAGAACATTATTGTAAAATAAAATTTAATATAAATCAAATAATATACTAATTCTTTTTATCACCACGTTTTACTAATCGTTAAGGTTATACTCTTTTAGAACTAGTTACGTTAATTTGGCAGTGATGATGATAGTGGAATTTAGAGTAAGTTTACCAGCATTTTCGTAGAGGTAGAGTGGAAAAACATTTAGGAAAAACCAGCCTCAGTACAACCGACTGAGATTAGATCTCCCCGTCATTGACAGTTCAATCTATTGAGAGAGTGACGCCTTAGACTCTTTGGCCAGCAAAACCGGCTTTACTAATTCTAAAATCATTCTAGAAATCTGTTCGTTTTTTATGAGTGTTGTATTTATTTAAAATTATTACATCATATTATCACGCTGAAGTTATGTGACTTTAAGAACTCACAAATTAATTTCATCAAGTATTTAAGACATGAAAACTAGTCTCATCAGAGACTTTGACATGAAACTTCGTCAAGAAATCCCAACTTGTCTGAATGGCTATGAATAATGAACCAAGTTGATGTAGGTTTATGATTCCAAGACATCTGTCACACCAAACACTACTTCATTCCTTTCCTCACCACTATCCTTTCTTCTTCCAAAATACAACTACCGACAATGACGACAAATCAACGGTAATGTACAACACACATCCCATACAAAACAACGTCGGTGTGATTCGGATTATCATGACACAAACATGCCCACCCTAACGTCTAACAATGACTCACAAACTAATCTTAGTTACGGAACACAGAGGGGCGACGTTAACAAACTGCTTCCAAACTCTCTTTGAGGTGAGCCGAGCCTGCTACTAGAGACATTATTCATCCTTGATGATCATAACTAAGGAGAGATCCGACATGATTTGTTCTTTAGCAACTGCATGATGAAAATATTCGAGGGTTAAACTAATAGCCTGGTGCTTGTAGAAAATAAACTGTATACTTTAAAAATTAAGAATAGGTTATATAATTATGTATAATTTTGGTAGAAATTATGATTTATTTGGTGTGAAAATTACTCACATATTATTAAAATAATTTAAATGATTATTAGTTTAGAGTTGAGTTCAAATCATCTATTTTGAAATTAAAGTATTACGAAATTAAGCAAATAAATGGCATGAAACTCAGTATAAGCTCCATAAAGTTTAATTTACATGTAAGAAAGATTAAACCTTCATTCACGCAAGTAATTTATTTCTTAAACCAGGGTTTGGATAACTTTAAAATTGTTTGAGCTGTTAATCTATACGGTACATACATACCGTATTATATATTTTATTACTAATAATCACTTTTTAAGTTGTTTCCGTCTCGTTTTCTGTGTTGAAATATTAAACTGTGAATGTGCAAAACTATATACCTACCCCTAGTTCTTTATGGATGCGAAGCGTGGTATCTCACTCTGTAACTGGAGAATAAACATAGTGTTTTTATAGCGATATTCTGAAGAATATATTTAGGATAATAATTTAATCGTTTGTATGTATCCTCAAATATATTAAGGTTATAATAAAGTTGCGCGGACTGAGGTGGGGTTGTCATGTGACAAATACTGGCAATGACGGGTGTGTAGGCCTACACAACACCTTATTAGGGAAACCTTGTGATACAATACCACTTGGTAGACCTAGACGTTGATGTGTGGATAGTGTTAAAATAGATTTTAAGGAGGTTGAGGGTGAGGTTAGGAATTGGATAGAATTGTCTCAGGTTAGGGTTGAATTGTGGTTTTAATTTCTGGCAGCATTGAACATTCAATTTCCTTAAAGCCATATATATCTAGTTGGTTATCTGTTATATTATATTAAAATTATATAATACTTTGTCAATCCTCTTCTTAAGCCAACAAGCTTAAGGTCGGTTCGATGTGATTTATATCCATCCGGAGCTGGGCTTGTGCTCAGCCCTTCAGCTGGTAAGTGATGCCTGCACCATCTGGTAGATATCTCACATACTAAATTTTGGAAAGTGTGGTGGTTCCCCGTTGCCTTCCCCACTGAATTTCTATAAGTGAACGCGAAAGGGCCTAACAATTTTGGCAAAACGGTATTTTTTCATATCTTCGAGAGTTCTTTTACATGCTACATTTGACATGGTACC
Organism: Timema bartmani; assembly: GCA_902151455.1. Taxonomy (NCBI): domain Eukaryota; kingdom Metazoa; phylum Arthropoda; class Insecta; order Phasmatodea; family Timematidae; genus Timema; species Timema bartmani. The sequence goes on along the minus strand of CABFWB010000133.1, from coordinate 395,041 downwards.
AATGGCTTTACTTCATCATTGAAGGAAGTTGTGCCACGATTGTTTATCGCTCAAACAAAAATCCGTTGACCTCAGCTGGGTTTTAACCCACGAACATTGCGTCCTAAGGTGAGCACTTTAGCCCAAGACTACAGAGGTCAACATTGTTTGTAAGCATAACATTATAAAACTATATATATATATATATACACTAATAACTCTAATAATATAAGCAATGCTTAGTTTACTGACACTATGGTTTAAAATTCGAGCCTAATTCCAAATGCTGGTACTAATAATAAGTTGATTAATTATACCTTACCAAATAAAAATAACTAACATGATTTTTCAACGAGAGATAGAAGACTATATCAATAAGTCAATATAAATTAATAATCATGATAATACTTCATACGAGTATAAAAACCATATTAATTTTTAGGTTGGACTATATCCTGAACAGGTAGTAAAGTGCGAAGCTAAAAATTAAAAAAATAAGTATTTTTATCGGCAGTAAGATAAGTTTTATCTCTCGAGCAATTAGCATTTATTCAGTTTGTATAGGAATTTGTTAAGTCCTCTCAATCTTTATTGAGGTGTTGTTTTAATTGATACCTGGAGCAGAAATATTACTGGTTATTTATTCTAAGAGGATTGGAATTATAAGAATAGCTATATGATGTATATTTAGGAACAATTTTAACGAGAAATAACATTATTAGAGTGGAAATAGAGAAATAATACAGTCGGGAGATGCATGCAGTTAATCTTTCAGTAAGAGTCGATTGTTAGAACTAGACATTGTAAACTAAGAAGCGGGGAATTTTTTAAATGTTTTAATGTTTAAATGTTAAATTTTACTTGTACTCTGTGTGACTTATACACGGTGTGTTTTTTCCTATCAATTATAAACTTTTTATACAGATAGAGCTGGTAGCATTATATAAAGCTTGTATTATATATATATATATTTTATATATATATATAACAAACTGAATTCATTTAGATAAAAAAAATAAAAAGAAACATGATATATTATAAAATTATTGAAAACTAATTTATTTCTAGGATTATTTAAACACAAAACCGAGAGATGCCCACACCTGAAATTCCAAAGTTTGGCAACGTTAGGCTTGTACGATGCTACAAACCAGTCAAAAGTATATCAGATTTATGGTAGTATTATTCTGTGGAGCGACTAACTGCCATATATTATCATCATTTGTCCCATTTCTCTCTCTTTCTCCCTCTCTCATGCATACCTCGTTCAACCCCTAGTGAGGGGATAGGAAAGTGCTGCCTAGTTAAGGGTGGGTAGGGTCTGGTGGTGTTTGTCAACTGCACATGACAGCATGGAGGTTTCCGAAACAAGTGCTTTTGCTTTTACTTTCTGAGGCGTCCTCCCAGGATAAATAATTGAGCACCTGACATTGTTTCATAATATGCTAGAGCAATTAATTTCCCCTTGTCGGTAATTATTACATAATACCTTCCTAACAAATAATTTTATTTGATTTAGTTAGTGTAAAACAAAACCAAGCATCAAGCGTATGGTATATTTTTTATTTTTATTTAGCGTCTTACTACTCACCCGGGAGCTCTGCATGTATATAATAATAATTAGAGATAAGAAGTTAAAGTTTAATGAAACTGTACCCTCATTATACGACGGAGAATTGGAAAACTATTTAGTAAGGTGTGTGAGGAATGCTAGTTTAAGGCAGTAATGCTGCAGTTTTTATACAAAAATATTTTTTTTTTGTCAAAATAAATCAAATAATTCTCGAGTTTAACTTTCTTTACATATTTAATATTATTATTATTTTTATTATTATTAATTATTAGTTATTTAATATATGTTAAGGGTGTCTTGGAATTTAATAACAACTAATTCCCTACATTAAAAGGTATCTTATATAATGTCGCTTTGTTCATGACAGATATTCAACAAATGCTGATCTCACCACGTGAAAAACATTAAACCGAGAAATGTTTCTAATATTTATATTTATTTTAGCCAAAATAGTTTAGCTATAAAAACTACAAAAACACTGGCCTCATACTCGCGTTCTTTGTACTAACACCTCAAGTAAAGACCACCTTAATACATGCTGTCGGTATTCAAACTCCAACCTCCCCATCACCAACGCACAAGATCAAAAGAGACCTACGCTCTTATAGATGCACCCTAAAATAAGGGTAAGATCAATGTTATTTAATAACTTGATTTAATAATTAGTTTATTATATTATCAAAAATTTCAAACTAACTTCAGCAAATAGGTTCTAATTCGGTAAAAAAAATACTTAAGCGCCAGTGTTGAAGATTATTCGATCATAATATTTCAAATGTTTCATTTTAGAAAACTTCATAAGAAACATTAATAATAACTTTTTTTTAACTGTTGGTTGTTATGGGTTTTCAAGATTTTTTTTCTTTCATTATTTATAACATAATATAATAAGCAGCTCGTTAGTTAAAAATTTTGTTAATTTAATACAATTCGATAAGGCATTTTTAAAATTTTCCTCTTGATCTTGAGAGGAGAATTTTAATACACGCCTCAAGTTTTTCAGTAAATATAACTTAACATTTTACTTATGTTTATACTTTTAGACCCTTACATTTCTAAATAATAGATTTTTTGCAGTTTTAAACTATAATGATATATAGAATTTCGGAAGTCTGTTTAAAGTGAGAACTTTAGAATATAATAACACGGTCCGATAAAAATAATATGTTTATAATGATTTTTTTTAATACATTGCCAACGATTCACTCTATACTATTTATGGAAAATAAAGGTAAGACTTATATTTGTGTATGTGTATGTTCATCGTTGTGTATATAATTAATAATTACTTTATTTTATCCCCGTTACTACCATACGCCTGTGTACTAATGACGCTAATGGATTTAGTAAAACCACCTTCAGTACCCACGACCAAGATTCGAGACTTGATATTCCCGTTATCGATAATCCAGTATACTGCGAGAGTGACGACTTGGACCATGCTGCCACCAAAGTATGTTAATCATAATTATTTAAGAGAATTCTAGTGAAATCAGACACGCCTGCATCTCCCTTACTTTAGCACTATGTCAATACTAAAAATAACTACAACCCCAGCAGAATTCTAACCAATTAAGTCTCCAAAGGTATTAAGGTAACGTCTCAGTGGCCTTGAATGCAACACGAGACAGAGGAATAAACAAACGAAACAGGGTGATTTAGAATGTTCGAGTTCAAATTCCAATCAGGACCTTTAACAGAAGATTTATCGGGTTTATTACTGTCAGGAGGACCATAACGTCTTTCTATGCTATGTATTGAATCCTATAAAAATGTATATCTCATTGAATGTATCGTAAATGTGAGCTCATTACTATGCGACTGACTCACCATATGAGGTTACGGATTTCATTAATGGCAAAAGTTTGTGATTGGTATATCCTTGAGTGAAGCACTCTCAGCCATGGACATGTAGAATAAATTTCCGACGATGTGTATGTCTTGATTCAAATCCGATCAAGGGGTTCTAAAGCTGTTTCTTTTTTTACTAAATCGTTTTCAACTTTATCCCAACTATAAAGAGGTTATATTTCCTATAAGGTACGCCTTCATCATACCTAGTTAATCATCGTAATAAATATGTGTACAGTCCGAACGCAATGAAAATAAATAAATGAAGCAGTTACGCTTATTTTTTGTTGTAGATCTTCCCGCTTTCTTAAATGCGATAGGGATATCATATCGAAATGATGAAAATAATTATACCAGTGGTGACACACAACTTGGAGGGGATCTAACAGTGCTCCAAAGAGTAATGTTATTTTATATTTCCCATTGTAGTAGTTTCTAGACTCCTATAAAGGCGAGAAAGTGATTTATTAACTTTACTAATAATTTAGGGGGGCATTCTGAAAATGATTGATATTTATTTTAACCATCATATTCAAGTCTTTGTCTCTCAAAAAATATAAATATTTTTAACTGTGTGATAAAACTGTGCTTAGAATGAAAATTAAAAAGGTAGATTTTAAAACACAGCTACAATATTAAATATAATATAGAGCTCCCATTACCTACAATTTTTTTTTTAAAAAAAGGGGAAACTAATTAAATTACATCATTAAATCCACCAAAACAGGTAGGCCTTTAGACAGATGGTATCTCATAAACCATGCCTCAATAATCAATCAATTGACATTACATCATTTATCCCCTACACTCCCTGTATCACCATCACAACCCCTCCCTAAACACCTCATCTTGTGATGAAATATCAGAGGCACGTGATGGATTGCTGGACGTGACCCGTGTATACTCACATTAGACAGTGTTTTTCAGACGTAATACATGGCACGCTCATTTCATGTCATGACAATACCATGAACAAAATTAAACCAAAAGCGACTAATAGTGCTGTGAACAGCAAACCTCGCGCCCTCCATTAAAATTGTATAGGTTTATCATGTTAATAATTATGTCATGTTCTTCTAGTTTCTATAATCTTAAGCTTTCTCTTTGGATTTCAAGTTGAAATATCTCGTAGGAATTTAAGTAGATGTTTTACCTCGGTGTTCAAATTAATCAGAAAACAAATGATTGTTATATACAAAAGCACATTATATCCATAGAGTGTAACTATTAATCAAGTGGTTTAAGATTTCAATGTTGCATTAAATGTCTACATTAAAAAATGCATGTACATACATCGTTTGGACTAAGTTCAAAATAATTCACCCGCAAAATGTTGTCAAAATTGGTTCACACATTTGGAAGTAATCATGTAACAAACAGACAAAATACCAAATGGCCGAGTTAAAACACAAACTCATTCCCCTCAGTTTATTAATTTAAATAGGCCTTGCTACGTGTGGTTAATATACTTAAAACTTTATAAACAAATATTGAAGTTATTTCTTTTCTCGACGACTGGCTTTCACTCACGATTATCTTAAAACTAGTTAACAAGAACTAATTTTAGGTTTCAGGACGTGACTATTTTATTATTTTCCTGTTGCATTAAAGTTATTATATTTTATATACTAGATTTAACGATAATATTTCTGTATCTTGTCATTTTAAATTATATGTATATATTATCCTTATTTTAATATTCAAAATAGTTTTGGAGATAACAGAATATTACACAAAAATTATTTCACTGATTTGTTCCCATATTAAAATTTTATTAAGATAAATAATCTTGAAATTTCATCTACCTTGAACTAAGACATGTGATATTTCACGTGAAATGTCATTGAAAATGAAATAATTCCACCTTTTCATGGATCGTTTTTAAATTCCTTCTTCTTCTTAAGTCAACAACACGAGAGATGGTTTGGAGTAATTTATATCCATCCGGAGCTGGGCATCCTCTCTGCCTTTCAGCTGGTTAGTGTTGCCTACACAATCTGGTATAATGTTCTAGGAGAGTTTAGGAAGTGTGATGGTTCCTCAATGCCTTCCAAATTGATTTTCTATGAGTGAGCGCGAAAAGGCCGGAAAAGTATTTTCACATATCTCGCAAGGTTATTTTAAAAAAATTAAAAGATAAGGATTTTAGGCTCATAGGAATATGTTGGTTGATACCTTTACCTTCCATATTGGCGTGAACAATATTTTAAAAGGACAAAGCTTTTTTTTTAAATGACGTGGTATTTCTGGACGTCTACAATGTCTCTTACACACCGTATATTTTATTCCTAGTTTTATTCCCTGTCAGAGTATAAACGGATAATCTTTGAAATAGTCATGTTAATAATCTAGTAAAATTAATATATAAAATCGATCCTCGTATTGTTTTGATGTATAATTCTTCTGCACAAATAATTTAAACGTGTTATTTGGGAAATTTTAAATAGAATTTTAAAAATATCAATCCAATAACCTTAATAATAATCTCATTTTGGTATTGAGTATTGTAATATATGGTGTACAAATTATAAAAGAGCTGACTAATTAGTTCATTTCAAGGTACATATGGATACTTAAACTTGAAATATTCTACAGTCAATACATAATCTTAAACATTTTGTACAGTTAAATATTTTTTATCAAAAAGCAATGTTGCATATGCTTTATTCTAAGCCATTTATTATATAAGCTTAAATGAGATAAATTGTTTGGCTTATACATAGCTCATGTGTAAACAAAGTTGTATCCTATTTATTATTTAACAACATAAATAGCAAATTAAACGCTGAAGAGAGCATTGCACATTTTGACGCTATTTCAAATGAATTTTTAAATTTAGGAAACACCTAAATGGTTTACTAAACACCCTACTAAGCAATAGTCTTGGATATTTATGCTTTAAATTAATATCCAATATCAATGTATAGTCCTCTAAACTGTATAATCTCACACATAGATGTGGTTTTATAGTGAACAGATGCGTGAGTTGCATCGAATGTTGTTTCATGTTTACGCTAATTGACAAATAACCCATTGTATTGAAATAATCTTTACTAAAAAGGCTTGAAATGTATGCATTTGAAATATATTCTAACTACGATTGTATTGCGTTTTTATTCTATCACACATTCAATGAGCTCCTTATCATGGATGGCTAATGCAATGTAGTATAAACTATGGGGCGTGAAATGATAAGGTCAAAAACCTTCCAAATGTTAGTTTACTTTACTTTTCTCTCAAATAAACAGCTTATATACGTAAAATTTCAGGAAGTAATTAATTATGTTAAAATTAATATGCATCGAAAGTTTTTAATACAAATTTACATTAATACATTTGATTTTATTTGCAAATTTGGTTTAAACTTCTTTTTATCTTTAATCTAGATTCATTAAGTCTAGTTAGGGTAAATAGCACGGGTGAAGTCGGGAGGCATACCTCCAACCAATTAATCTGATTAAATTGGACACTTATAGTACCAGTTGTTGAGAACAGATATTTATTTTATAGCTTAATATGAAAATGGGATCGTCCTGTCCCCCCTCCCTATTGCACTAGTCGATATATCTACCGAAAGCGATATATTGTTTGATTTTAGTCCATTTTTGTGCGTAGATCTTATAAATGACAAAAATTTAACATCACGTCACAATTTTTGAATGTATGGGTTTTTGTGATTACGCCCAATGCATGTATTTTGCAACGATATAGTGAAGATAATATGATCCTGATCTGTAATATGACCTAAAGCATAGTTGTTGCATGTAAATATAATAAATAGCTTATTATAAAACATAACACTGACCAGATACGTGACAAAATATGCTTTGCTTTTGCTCATAAATGGCAGTTGTAGTATCTCAGATTATCTTTGCTGTACTGCTAAAGATGCTCACAACAATAGCTCTTTTCATCCCACCTCGGTGGCGTAGTTAGGTAACGCGCTAGTTTCATTAATAACTAGACTGCCGAGCACGGGAGAATTGACGTTCGAACCTCTGTTGGGTGAACTGGGGGTGGTTTTTCCTAAATGGGTTTTCTCTAACCGCAAGTGGGGGTACACTTCCTGTAAATTTAAGCTTCCTTGTTTTTAATTACCTAGCGAACAGATAGCTCGTACGAGTAATTAGATGTTCTGCACAATAAAAAGGTGATTAAAAAGTAGTTATGCTATCTTTGTTGATTGACAAATGCACTGAGCTAATCTGGGAAAATTATATGAACACAATTAGGAGATACGTTTTATGTGTATTCGTGTGAAATATATCAACACTATTATATTATTACAGCTCATGTGATTAGTTTGTTTAAGTCATGACCAATAGTACAGTTATTGGATGTTTGTACACATAATAATATGTTATCGCATATAAATAAATTGTCTACTGTAATATTTTTTTAAAACATATTAGCTTTCTGGATGCAAATTGGTAAGCACGTAACATTTTATATAAGATTATTATAGAATAATTTCAAAAATCATATAAATTTGCATCACTAAATACAAACTAAGGATACATGGGAAAAAGGGGGAAAGTTCAATTTTAGATTCCAATATATCTAGTGCTGTCATCTTCTAGACAAACATGATACCCTTATAGCGCTGTTGAGATTATGGCTAACAGAGATCTCTGTTGGCTTTAAATTGATTTTATAAAAAATATATTTTCTGGGGTTGTATATGGTTGGAGGTATATAAGTCATTGTCCTGAAATATGTGTGTCTTGTGACTTTTACTCTGTTTAACCTGTACCCTTCAAATACAAATTTAATCACTAAACAATATTTTATGTATGCACATTACCCACTAAGAAACTGTGTAAGCTTAATGCTAGATAGACCAAGTTTTTAATATGAAGAACCTTAGATAACAGCTAATTGTGTGTACAAGAAGGATCCTTGTCTAGGAGTCTTATTATAAAACATATTTCAACTATCGTGATCTATTTAAAATGGTCACTATAATTTATTCTAGATGGCAACATAATTATGTTCCACAGAACATGGTATAGGGAAGGGAAAAAAATAGATATTTAGCATTCATCCAGTGCAATTAATTCAACGGTCAGATATTCGCAATGACAGGACCCACTCCTCCCACAATCCACCGCGTGCGTCGCTAAGCCACGTGGTGAAACAAATGGACTGGAGGACATATATATAAAAACAAAATTGCATTGGCTGGAAACAAACACGTCTGACCCAATTATTGCGTGGATATTTCATCGTGAGGGGGTGGTCTAACAGAGAGAATAGCCTGATTGCACTGCTATTCACCTCATAAAACCACCTTGCTTTCAACTCACTATAACTCTTTCTAGCGAGCAACGTACGAGTATAGTGGATAGCAGCAAACGTGAGAGACTAAACCAAATCTTCTATCACATTAAAATGTGTTAGAATATGCTGCGCCAAAGTTAGTTTTTTTTATTTTTGCTGTGAAAAGAGATTAAGTATGAATCAGTATTGATATCAATATGCGTATAGCCTGAACAGGTATTAAGACATGGCCATAAAAACAAAAAGGTGTAAATTATATTGTGGCGTTAAATTGTCTATGAAAGCAAAAATTATCGCAAAATAAAACCCTGCATAGTAAATATACTATAATTCCTATATAGATTACTATAGATATATGTTTTGAAATGAAGTTCTTAACAACTATTTAGTATTTACCATTAGTATTTTGGAATGTCATTCCGTCGTAGCATTACCAAAAATAAACCATTATTTAATTACATGTTATTGGTATTTCCAAGGTACAATTTTTCATGTGAGAAGGCTTATATCTTTATGAAGAAAATTAATGTATACGTCGGTATTAAACATTCTGTTGAAAAGATAAAAGTAATTCACTCTTGAAGTTGATGCTTATATTCATATAATATAGTAGTCATTATCATGCCATATATTATGTAGATTTTTATTTATTTTTTTGCATTTTATACGCATTTTTTATCATCTACTCTTACTGCTCTTAAGGGTTACACGCATATGTACTAATGACGCTCATTTGGTAGGGCTGGTAAGGTTCAATTCAGACAAAGTGTACCCAAATTTAATGGAGATAATAGAGGAAAAACATAGAGGAAAACCCACTCTTAGTATATCGAAAGAGATACGAATCACGATATCCCCGTCATTGGTAGTACAGTCTATTGCAACCGAAGCAAGTTATTCTATATTCAATCAAAATTTTTCCGAGACCTACTGATTGAACCTTTCCTTATGGTTGAATGATAATAGACACGATTAAAGGTAAACAGTAGGCCCTACAATAATTTAATTTCAGGCTGAGGCTAAAATAATTCAATAGCCCACATATATGTGTTTATTTATTTTACAAAATTATCTGCACTAAGATTAAGGGTTTTGTAATAACCGTAAACCACTAGGTTAAACTACTATTTTATTTAGGTTGTATGGACCAACATTTATGAATTTGAATTTAAATATTGTATCAAGTTTTATTAATTTGAAAATATTAAAACATTTAAACTGTATTTGTGTGTTAACGCTGAGACCAAAACCAATATAAAATATCTACATCATTGACAACCGGGATAAAATTAGGCTCCCTTGGATTTGTGATCGACCCCTTTAACCACGTAGCCACAGTTGTGAACACTCAACAATCCAGAAATGGTTTGACATTTTCTACAAAAAAAACACTTACATTTGATTCTAATACAAATTTTAAATATATTAGAAATATTGTGATATAGGGCTGGAAAACATCAGAATTTTAAAGAAAAATTCAAGCAATTTTTAACGAATTTTTAGATACATTTTATCATCATAATCGTAGTGACCCATTAACATAATTTGGTGTTTACAAAAAAATTATATTGAAGGTGATTGGCTTAAGCTCTTAAGGGACTAAAATATAATCTCAAACACAAGCTAAATTTACAAGAGTTTAGCATACCTTGGATGTTTGTTAGGAAAATGTTTATATAAAAAACCTATAATACTCACCAAATGTAGTGTTAGAACTATATTTGGTTTTTGATACGTTTAATACGGGTATTATTAATAGCCCAATATATATATTTTAAATGGTGATGGATTGGTTAGTTTAAAGAAAACGCACTTGCCTTAATGGAAATGTAAAATAGTAATAGGAAAAAAAACACACAAAGTTAATCCAACTTGCATTGGAATTCCTGTCTCCCAGATCAAAGGCAAACACGGTAGTGACGAGAAAAAAAACTAGTATTTAAGAACTCTTTGATGGAAGGTTTTCTGCAATATAATGGACAAAACAATGTGTCTATCACCATTAATAAGGGACAAATATAGCAGTTGCCACATAGTTTCTAGATGAGAACGTTAACTTGTAGACTAAACATAGATAGAGATGAGAAACTAAATTAATTTATCAAAATAGAATTTTTCTCGTTTTGTTATTTGTTAAAAATAAAATATTATGTTTTTTAAAAATAAACTATTTCTACTATTTATTTGCCCCTCGGAAAGAGAAATATTATGATCGTGAAAAAGAAAAAAAACACCTTTGAAATCGAAATATTGATAAATGTATACACTTCATGACCCCGTGAAACCGAAAATGTGGTTTTCATCGTTTGCCCGTATCTTGGCCTGGAGCTTAGACCATTTTATTGATCGTGCTAAAAATTAGTATCCAGGGTTTTAGAAGGTTCCACTTAAGATTTTTTTGGAATAAGATATATAACTATAAAATTAAGGATAGCTAACTGAAGGGAAGAAAGAGAAAAAAAAATCCCCTGAGGGCTCTAAATATTTTGAATAAATTTGTATAAATACACTAATTAACATTACAAACAAAACTGAAATTTCAACTTCCCCATGAAAATAACTTTAACAGTAGTAATTTCCAATTTTGATCATATCGCTTTAACTATTTAAAGAAATAACATGAACTATTATTATTATTACTATTATTATCCTCTAGCTAGATTTTAGTAGACGTCTTTAATTTAAGATACAAGAGAAAGTGTGACCGGTGCGTGGTACCAATTATTTAAAATTGTGTAGCTAATAAGTCTTCAATTAGAGCCTCCCTTATAATTGTGTGAGAGGTGCATTCCCTTTTAACGTAAGCTACCCAATTTTTTTTTCTAAATAAAATATGTACACTAGAGATTGTTTATAATATGTATTCATAAGCTAATAATATATGTCCTCTCAAATGACATGGGAATAAGTTTTGATACAAGTGGCACTATAAAATGATAAACAAATACATTTTGATTAATAATAATGCAACCTTTATAACGTATCAAATCATCTCCTATATAATGATATGGTCCCTACAAATATATGCAATCCGCAGAAATATACGCTGAGCTTCTACCTAGTCCTGATTTTAAAACGTAACCTAGATCATATAAATGTACATACAAGTTGACAATTCAAAATTTACAAATGAAATAAATTTGTTGTAATCAAATAAATCTATTCGTTATAATATAAAAAACTTAGTTGTTCTTAAATATTTCTTAGTTTTGCCTTAGTTTAAATAATTCATATCTTAAAACAAATATGCCCCCAAAAAAAACTAAAACAAAAAATTTGATAAATTGGTTGTTTCTAATCAAATTTTCACCGACAGTGTGTTGATTTAATTTTTTGAATCAAATAATTGTTTGAGTCTAATTTCTAAAACTTTGTTTGTGTTTAAAAAAAACCACAAGTTTATTAAAACAGATTGAAACGCATATATTTAAACAAAAACAATTAAATATTCTAAACCATATTTAACGTAAAGCTAGCTTGTTCATAAATTCAGTGTCTACATTATTGATATATTATGTTTATTTGTATATGTGATGTTATGGTGAAAATATGTAAAGGTTTGCTACACTGTCGGGACTTACCTGAGTCCGGGAAAGCGCATAGAAGGTCCAGGTAGCACCGTTTCGTTCAGGCAGGCAGCTGGAATCGAAGATTGCTCGAGGTCGGTCGGTCGTTTATGTTGTTAGTTGCTATCTGTTGCGACTACGGACTACTAGCGCTCCTGACGAGTAAAATCTTGCTTCAATCCTAACTACTACCGTTAGAGCTATATAACGAATAAAGAAGGATAGAGAAAGAGAGGAAGAAGAAGAAGTCGAAGGAAACCTAGATACGAATGAGGTGGTTTTTAAATGTTCGTTTCTTTGATTGGTAACGACAAAAAAAGTTTTTATTGTGTCGTTAGGTTGGTATTACTAATACCGGACGCGCAGGTAAAACTACCTGTTTGCTAGCTTATACTTATTATAATTCAGGTTCGTTCTTTTTCACGATATCGAAAGTTTTTTATTGACTATGAAAATATAATGTGTTATATAAATGTATACATTAATTATTGAATTATTATAGAGATAAAATACTTATAGTTAGTAAATTTTCTAAAATATCTATTCGAGTAAGATTAAATTATTTATAATAATCTATTAATAATTATTAAGAGAGCGTTGAAGAAAGTGTACACAGACTAAAGTTTTTGTCTTAAAATATGTTCTATTAATACTATGCGATATATATCTATATAATTAAAATACTATTCTCTTTGGTTACTAATCTTTTAATAATCCCCTTTTAACCGTACCCGAGACAAAAACAATTTCCCCGATCCGCTAACGGTCGCGCGCGTTGCCTAACTGCGAGAGGTCACTAGCAACAGGCTGTTCACGTAGGGGGTCCCCCAAAGCCACCCCTAACGCGAGCGGGCGTGTGTGTGTGTGTGTGTGTGTGGAACGGTATTTTCAGTGACCGTGGTGGGGTGTGCGCAAAAGGGGGCGGAGTTTCGCGAAGTCGAGAGAGAAGCATTTTAGCCCAAACTCTGGTGACGTCACCACGTGACGTAGGCGTGGTCGCGCACGCGTGGCGGGTCGTTTCAATACGAGATTGGTTGTCATGGTGACTCCCGCCCACCCTGTTTTTGGCCTTGCGAAAATGGGGAGGGAGTGGGTGAGAGGTGAGAGGGTGTTTTTAGTTGCATGGGGTAGGATATTTTTTTCGAGGGAAGGGAATTAAGGGGGGGGTGATACGAATGAGTGGAGAGAAAGCTACCAAAAGCGGTTGTCAGTAGCAACTAGCAACTGTATACACAAAGAAGTACAAACAGATAAAAAGAATAGAAACAAAAGAATATAAATAAAAAATACAGTTATATAAACATACTTCATTCAGTGAAGGACTAAGGAACAATCTAGTAAGAAATGAGAAATCCTTTTTTTCATCCCCTATACATTAGCATAATTATTTCATCAGCGTATAACCCGAACGGGCACATGATACACGCAATTACCATGTTTTGGTTTTTTTAATTCGAAATATCAAACAGTGTCAATATAAATAATGAACGTAATAGGATAGGCCTACTTTACATTAAAGTAGGGAACTGATCCACGTATAATTATAGCTAAGAGTTAAGAAAACCAAAATATACAAATATTTATAATGTAATAAACTTAAGATATGCTTATTTGGGACAATATTGCTAGAGCTATTTCTTAAGAAATTCAAATTTTATAAAAAATAATCACCAAACTATCCTTAAACTAATCTCCATCCAAAATACAAGTAGGGTCTATACAGTTTTGCTTGTCATGTAAAATATTCCCCATATATACATTTAAAACAAAATCGTTAGAGTAATCCTCTAAATACCTCGAACTTTCAAAAATCACTAATCAGTAAACTACCCTTATTTGAGGGATAGATTCAAAATAAAAAAGACTCATAAAGTATTGACTTATAACATATAGATCGTGGATATAAAGTCTGAGCAAAATTCATAAAACCATTTGAGATCCGTGGCCAGAGACAGATAGACCTAAACATAATTATTGTAAAACGTTAAGATTAATCATAATCTCGAGAGAAAATTTTCACGATTACGATAGTTTCTTTTGATATTAGAAATAAATAATAAGTGATAAATATTCGTCACTGGCTATTATAACACATGGTGTTGACACATTTTATATTAAAACTTTTTAACAGCTGATTTGATTAAAAGAGTTTTATTTGATCCCTATAAACTTCAAATTTCTTTAAAATATTTAACTACTAGTATTGTGAACAGTAATAGACCTCGCTACCTACAGTAAAAAAAATGCTAATTAAATCACGTTATGAAATATATCACACTCTTATCGATACTTCAGTCTTAATATTTCTCTTTGGATTAAAAGTTGAAATATCTGCCATCATTTACTCTTGGATTTGAAGTTGAAATATGTCTTAGTGATCAAGTTAGAGAACAAATGAATATTATATTCAATAATTCATTAAATATAAAACGAATAACCATTAGCCACGTGGCTAAAGATATTCTAGCATTATAAGTTCAAATTGAAATCAACAGTACTGTGCCCTTCACAGACTTTCTCTCTCTCTCTTTTGTATCTTAAAAAGAGACATTACTATAACCTCGTATTTTTTAAACAAAATAATATAAATTGTTGCAGAGACACTCCAACTAGCGAGCATTAATTAAATAATATAGACTGTTACTGTTATTGAAAAAAAGAGGAACATCTATGTCCACCAAAGAGCGGGTCGTTAACAATCAATTTACTAATAGAGTAATATGAAAGTACTATATAATAAAATAATAATATTACATAATAATAATTAATATTAATATAACACTAGATATTTATCTTGAATAGTTGCTGAGATATAATCAAAATTGAAAATTTATGCTAGTGTTAAGTAACCTTAAACTCATTTTCATGGCCGATTGGTAAAATCGTTTAGGCTCTAGGCAGAGATAAAAACCAGCAGATGGACGATATCCCAAAATACATTTTTCTAATTTCAGAAAGTCGTGAAGAGTTTAATCATAATCTAGATCTCGATTTTTTTTTTACGACTATAATAATTATAGCTTCAAAGGGGCAAGAGAAAGCAAGGTACTCAATCAATTGTCTAGAATTTTAAATTCAAATCACTTCAGATGAGCTCATAAACGCAAAACCTTTCGAGTAACCACCACATATAAATGGATGACCAGATTTAAAAACCATTTACACTCACTTTATCCTGAAATGTAGAAGCCCTTCCTTGACATATTACTCCATGACCCTATCTATTAAGCTATACCATATCGGAATAGTGCAAGGCAAGTAAAGAATACCTTACAAGGAAAATGAAGGTTAAATTCATTGCAAAATTTTGATAAAATAGTTCCACAAATGTGATAGTAATGGCGGAACAAACATCCGCATTCCGCACAAACGGACGAAGTGCCAAATACTCAAGTTAAGATAGACCTCGCTATGCTTGGCCAACAAATTGAGGATACAATCGGGAATAAAATCAATCTTGGGACATACGTCTTAGTTCGGGGTCTGTCACAGTAAATCGGGGACGAATAGTCCCTTAATCTGGAGTCAATAAAGGAATCTAAAAACCAAATTGGAACCCACTTATCGATTTATTGAGTAAATTGAATAAAACAAAATAATTTGTCCAATTCTTCAAATTTTGTATTTAGCCACCTATCAAGGTTTCGGTAAATTATAGGCTTCCGATGACCTGGAGATCAGGGTTTTAATCCCAGCTGGATGTACTGAGGGTGGTTTTCCACTCGCTTTCCACACAAATGAGGGTACACTTTATCTAGCTGAACACAGTTAAACATGGTGCTAAAAATAAAATATCAAGGTATGTAATATTAGAGGGTAAGGCACGCTGCCCTTATATTGCTCATTTTTATTTCAGAATCTGTTAGTAAAATGTTTAAAAAGCCTAGCTATTTGAGCTACTGTTTCTATAACATTGTCATAAACATTTTTCATATATTGAAGAGATACAGTCATCCTTTATAGTAATTATTATCACTAAATATCAACAAACCAAACGTTTCACAATACATTAGATCTATTATTTATTATTAGTCTTACTACCCGTTCGGTTTATACGCGCTTACGCTAATGTGCAATAGTAGGGTGATTGTGAGATAAAATGGAGGACCTACAGTTTAACGTGGAATCCGAACCACGGTGGAGGCCTGGCATTCCTCACATTCACGAGTTGTGATTAATACACGTCTTGTCAAGAGGTGAAGGAAGGGTTTGGCAATCAGATAGATCTATGCCGGGACCGAGGGTTGAACCCCGGACCCGCAGCACAGAGGTTCGACATCTTACCCCTAGACCACCAGGTTACCTCATTAGATCTACATAAGCTCGCACTGTTGGTCACGCGCTCTAGGTTTCATAACTCTCAATAGTCTGGATTGCTTAATTTATTTATCTGATGGTCACTTAAGTGTCGTGTCGTGTCGTGGAGTGTTGTATGGTAAGCAGTGCATGTTAAAACTATAGCTTTGCTATCAACCCCTCGATCCCCGCACGACCAGTCATACTTAGGATTTCCTCTACTCACCTCACACATCGAAATGTATTTCCGTTAGCGATTAGAACAATTTACAGCTACAGTTATAACTAACACATTTACCCTGGAAATACTAAACTCAACGCCATTGATTCACTTTATAAATAATAAGATAACGTAAAAACACGTCTGACAAACAATAACAACACCATAAACATGCAGTTCTACAGTCAGGAATATTTATATCTAGTTTATAAACCAAGCCTAAACACAAATATTTATTTCTTTTAGATATAATGTAACTAGTATTTCCTAGTGAACTTTGTTTACTTTCTCTGCCACGTTTAAATGAGTCAACTCTACAAATCACAAACATATAATGTTAAATAGCCATTGAAATACATACGAGTTCTTCCTAGAAGATCAAATGAGACATCATCGAGACTAAACCACTAAAAGATTCTCGCAGAATAACCTACATGCGTTTTACAGTTGCGGAACTGTCAAGTTTGAGTGTGTTTATAAGGGTGTGGGTGTGTGTGTAAGATTGTAAGATTGAGAGAGAGAGAGGGAGAGAGAGAGAGAGAAATGATTCAAAAAGAAAAAAAAGGATTCAGAGAGAGAGAGAGAAGGAAGGAGTGAATAAGGGCGGAAAGCTTCCCATCTACTAATAGCCATACATAGTTACCAAGATAAACAGCGAACAATGGACCGGTGTTTCTATTCAACGAGAGCAAAATTATCACGTGATTCCCTTCTAGAGACATATTAGAGGTTTCACTGACGAGCGGAAATATGATACGGTTATTGTCGTAAGATTGTGGAGGTGAGGAGACATGTTTCATTTTGTTAGAAATACTAACCTACAGTTCTTAGCAAGGTAGTGTTGAAAAAAAGAAACTGTGGTTTGGGTAGATATAGGACGTGATCATTTACGCACTTTTCATAAATAGAAACCCGCCTCGGTGAATCTAGACAGAGAGTGGCCTACTTTATTGTGGTTCTTCCCTCAAATCTCCACGCTAATGCGGGTGCACCTCTAAGTTACTCTCCAAAACGCTCTCCTTAGAATTTAATCGTTAATAGCCACGTGTTTGATCGTACTCTTAAATTTAAAATCACAAAACATAAGTTGTATTGTACATTATGTGTATAATACAATTACCTCAAAAAGCGAAAAGAGGTTTTCTTTCTAGAGAAAACATTAAGATGATGAACCAGAAAACTAAATGTATTTATTTATTAAAATAAACCTAATATAAAACTTAACTCCGTTTTTATTTTCGTACAGGTATGTGTATTATTTACGGATGTGAAGTCTCTCAAACTGAACCAAAATAAATAAATGTTACGACACAATAGTACAAACTTATCATTATGTGTATCATAGCTTGGAAGAAAATGGTCAAAAATAGGAGTTAAGTAAACTTGGTTTAAGTAAGATTTCCCCTTAAAAACAACACATCATCTTGGTGTAGTGGGCTTAGTAGGCCTTGCCCGTACAAACTACACCAGCTAGAGAAAATGACTTCCCATAGTAAAATACATATGGATATCTAATTATATATGTTAATGTTATAACATAATTTGTGCTTCGGGAACATTGCCTGGTGAGAATGGCTCCGTGGGAAGAGTTAAACACGCTGGCTCAACTCCGTTATAAACTAGACCTCCAAGTGTACTGAGCGGACTTGATCATGGCTCGCGAGGGTGTTTATATCATTGCCAGGTGCCTACGTGCTCTACCAAAAGTCGAGAAGTGTATCTAACATCCCCCCCTCCCCCCTCTTCGCACCTGGTTTGTCAGTTCAACTTGTATAAAACGCCTGGGTCCACTGGGAACAAACACAGTTCCTACCTTGTATTCGACGACTGACGTTTTTCGTCTCCGTTCAACCAGTACAGCAACCAAGAAGTTATCGGGGTCACGATGATGGTGTAGTCAGACTCACCGGATGGACGGAAAAACTTGGCGTAAACTATAAGGTTTTATTTACATTAGAAGGTGCTGGAGACTCTACGTTCAGAGTCATGTAATTCAGTTAGGATTATTCTTACAAATTAAGAGTGTTTGTCACTCTAAAGTTTATCAGCTATATTATGTATAACTAGGTTAGGTTTTTATAGTCAAAGTCATGCTGACCACGTCATGATGTATCTTTTATGTCTCTTGTTCTTTCTACTCTGTCCTTAAGGCCAGTAGTTTAATTGGAGTGTGTCTCACTCCCCGGCCTGTATGCCCATGTTCCGGTCTGCAGAGCCTTCTATTAGGAAAGGAAGAATTTAGGTTTTTCAAGGCCCGTATTGATAACTGGTTAGGTAGTTGTTAGTTATTCTTGTGAACCTATGTGCGTTGTTATTCACCTGTTCTGGGGTGCGCAATGTATGGGCTTGTCGCTGCCCTTCTGGCGCAGCCCACACCCAGATTGATGTTCATGTTTGACTCTTTTCTGGAGCAGCATGAGTGCTTGCTGATTGTTAATAACCTTTATCTGATATGTAGTTTGTTCCTATGTTTGAATGTGGTTCAACTCATGATATCTGGCAATACTAATTAGTAACAAGCCAGACTTTACTGTACAGAGGCCTATAATCCTGAATTACCACTTTCTATAAGATATTAGCTTGGTGTTTATATGACTGGGACAGATATACAGTTCTCTGTGACTTATGTGACCAATACTAGATGTTTAACATTTCAATGCTAGCTTCACTGGTACATATCGTTCTCACCCCTCAAAATAGGTTTACTTAGTCTTAAACGTTGTGTTAGTTCTGGTTATTTATTGTTGGTAAATCGTGATGCTTTAAATGTTTGTTGTAACAAAATCACTATTGCAACTGTATTGTGTTTTTAGTCTGTCTCCCAATCGGGGAGTAACTTAAATTAGCCTTAGTTTGGTCTTTCACTCTAGAAAGTGTAATTATACCTCTTCTAAGAGTGGAGTGATCGTTAATAAAACCAGCTTAGTTTTGTATTCTGGATGAAGGATTAAACCCACGGAGCTTCACGACGAGTTCACTCTATGAGTGTGTCTTAATAAACTCATTGTTGTACTTTGCATTTTGGCCCATTTGGTCGGTCAACATAGGAAGGGATGGATTGTGCTTTTTTCACTACTTTGTAATTGTTTGTTTTGTTTGTTCCATTAAACTCTTAATTCAACATGCATTTCAATCTTATGTTTCCAAGTGTTAACCTATAATATTTAATTTCCTGTAAATGTAGTCGGCGTTTTTAATGCTTACTAAGGCGCCGTTACATTGGTATTCACAAAACTCTTTGTAAATAAACTTTAAACCATATTGTTAACATATCTTTAACAAATTTAAAATGTTCAAATATCAGTTACCTATTAGTAAACTACTTTCAAATTATTTTTATTTTGTAAAAATAAAAATAAAGTTCTTGTCTACCATGGAAAAACTATTATACGATCCCATTTTTAGCTCGATCTTATTCGCCACCTACAAAAAAATTCAAATTTTCTATAATTTGTTGTAAATGAAACAACCTTAAATTTATTTATTTTGGAAATACTAACATTATTATTTATCATGTAAAATAGTTCACTAGTTGGAATTATTTTTTAAACATTTGAAATTTTTCAAAAATCACTTGTCAGTAAACCACAGCAAAATTATTTTTTTAAATTAAATATTTGTTATAGTTATTTAATATGTATAACACTTAACAGATACCCAATTTGAACCAAATCATTAATACTATTAATCATTAATTAATAATTAATAATTGTCGTTACAAATACCCACTTTCTCCCCCCACTTCCTCAACCGAAAAACAAGTATAGGCCTACATTTATATTTATTATCAAACACTACTGGAGATACATTTTAAACAAAATCTTTAGAGACATTTTTGAAATGTTTCAAATTTTTGAAAACCTCTCATCAATGAATTAGTGAATTTTTATACAAATGAAATATACAGTGTTATTTGGGATGTAAAGAACTACCTAGATATCCAGTTCAAACAATATCGTTGTTGCCATTCTCGAAAAAATTTGGAATTCAAAAAATTACTCATTATTAAACCATCCTTAATTTAATGGCTAGGGTCCAAATCAAATAAAGTTCTACACATATAGATATCCAGTTTGAGCAAAGTCCATAAAAACCTTTACATATCTGTGACCAGTAACAGATACACAGACATGAAGACAGACATAATTTTAAAATATACTTTTTTTTTGTTTGAACACACATAAAACTTTAAGCAAGATAATGTGCAAACTAGCTAGAAGCCAAATAGCTCGTATTCCTAATGGTAGCATAGCCACTAATATATATTTATACAATAAAAGATTCTGCTCGAAAGTTTCCTAGAACTGACACATTCATCATTCTTAGTTGTTTCATGACTTACTGTAGTTTGTTAACACTAATCTATACTTGATTTTTATTTCAATAATAGTCTAAAGGTTTTGAAGATACTTCTTTAGAATTGTAGTTTTATAGCCGTAATTCTCCTTTAAAGTTTTTAAATCTTTCCATGATAATTTTTTTTAATGCTGCACCTGCTCTCTCTTATTTTCTAATAGGGTTTATATTAATTAACGTTATGCTTCGAGTAGACTTTAAAGCTATTATTATTTAATAGGGAAGATAGGTTAAAAACAGATTAAGTTATTAATAATTTTGAATTTTGTTCACTTATTAGAATAACAGACCTTACTCGAAAGAATAAATATTTTGAGTGCTCTACAAACAAATATAAAACGTTGAATACGTCTTTATCAACATCGCTTTGGACGAAAAATTAATTTCCAAACAGTAGAGCTAAGTTTAATGGATTATTGAAGGAT
This sequence comes from Timema bartmani, assembly GCA_902151455.1. Classification (NCBI taxonomy): domain Eukaryota; kingdom Metazoa; phylum Arthropoda; class Insecta; order Phasmatodea; family Timematidae; genus Timema; species Timema bartmani. The sequence continues at coordinate 373,495 of CABFWB010000133.1, read as the reverse complement.
ATTGCGTATGTATTTTTACTGTGCATCAAACAAGAGTATATATTTTAAAAATAAAGCTCTTCTCTTTAAATTAAGTGCTAAATATAATTATTTATATTTTAGCACCACGCCTTACTATCTGTTTAGGCTATACGAATATATGATAAATTACTATAATGAAATAGGTATGAGGAAGGACGAATTTTAGTGGTAATCTATCCGCATTTGCGTGGAAGTAGAATGGGAAACAATCTATAAAACAAACAACCTCATTATACCCAACCGGGATTTGAACCCCAATCATTCCACCATAAACAGGACAGCCTAATATAAGAGTGATATATTATACCGTTTGGTCACTGAATCGGAGGTAGGGGGGAGAATTAGCTTCCTTTAGTGGAATTTAACATCTCTGATTAGAAGCACTAACTTGAAATCAATATAATATTTGAAGAACTATACACTTCATTCACAAAAGTTACTTTTTTTTTACTATTTGGCCTTAATTATACAGTTTAACAACCAGCCTAATCTTATCATATATTTTATAGTAAATTGTAATAAAATATAGTTATTTAAATGATCTGTTTCCAAAGTGAAATGCCGGTAGTTTTACAAGTTAAATAATTTTATCAACAAATAGTAATAGTTGAATAAAACTTTTAAGTAGATTGGCTATCTCTGGAACACTACAAATAAAATTTTACAAGATGCAAAACTAAAATAGGTCTATGTGTATTGTTAATTATCATGAAAGCTACTAGCTTAGGCACCGAAACTAGTAAAGGGTGAGGGGGGTGCCACACACTTGGGTACATTGTTACTCCCCTTCACCCCGATCTCTTGCTTAAGGGGACCGGGGTGCGAGTTTTAAGATAAATTGTGCTGAAAATTAATCATGATTCTTGAAACCAGTAATATTAATAAAGCTTGATTAGACTCATACTTTATTTGCATGGCTTAATATTTGTTTATATACACACATGAGTATAGACGAGTTACTAATATATTGTTTAGTAGCTATGTAGGAAAAAGAAAAATAGGTCTAGCCTATTTATAAGTAAACATTTAATTTATTTGAAGTATTTAACGTTCACACTTTTCCAACCGATTGATTATGTCAGCACACGAGAATTCCTATGGGCGAGAGTGGAAGGTTCTACCAATTTTGCCTGGAAAGGTATTTTCACATGTCATCCAGGTTTTTTTTACATGCCACAGTCAACATGGGCCCGACAGCTTTACTTTCCCCTCCGGAGGAAATTGTGCTACGAATTTTTAATGCTCAAGAAAAATCCATCAACCCCGGTTGGATTTGAACCAACGACGGGTCTTGATGCGAGAACTTTACCCTAAGACCACCGAGGTCGGCTATAAGCAAACATTTACTTCAAACAAGTTACGATGCTATGATCAATCAAATTATGATTATAAATCCAAACAATGAATTAAGTAAATGAATAAAAATTAAGCTGAAATAATGATTACTGTACAATAATTATGTTCATGAAATTTTTATCCTAAGGGATACTAAATATCGCTTTTTAAGGCTGGGACTGTGATATTGGTTATTATTATTATTAATATTATTATTATTATTATTATTATTATTATTATTATTATTATTATTACCATGTGATACTACCCGTTCGGGTTTTACGCACTTACGCTAATGTGTAATGGAAGGGTGATTGTGAGATGAAATGGAGTACCTACAGTTTAACGTGGGATCCAAACCACGGGGGAAGCCTGGCATTCCACACATTCACAAGTTGTGATTCATACACGTCAGAGGTGAAGGAAGGGTTATTGATTTTTACTGTTCTCGATTTTTTTTAACTTTAATATTTATGTCCATCACTTTATTCTAAACTAAGTTGGTAAAGCATCTCTCTACTGAGATAAGAGATCCGGAGTTGATTCTTTATAGGCCTATGGAAGAAAAAAAATGATAAATAACAAATTTGGGTCTAACCTTTGACAGTGATGACTTAACGACAGGTTGATGTATGTTTTGTCTATTTTAAGTAAGTTTAATTTATGTGCTGAAAGAAAGAATTTGATTAAGTAGTGAAAGTTAATTGATAGCAATGTATTTTTTTTTAATGTAGAGTGAAAGCAAGGCTATTGTTAATATAGCTAGGGCCACACTTCAAATGCGTTTCATATAATTCATTCCTTACTTGAATTTTCAACACGTTGATACTAAAACTTATGATCTCATCGGAATTTTAATAAAATAATCTCCGAGGTTGCTGGGTGATGTTTAGTGACTTAGCGCCTCAAATATCTATGTCGGTGGTTAATTAGTCGATGGTTAGTACAAGTGTCTACAATACGTATAAATGAAAAAATAAAGGAGTAATAGGTATAACATATTAAGATTAATCAAGCTGTGTGGATCAATGTTCTATTTTTGTTTAAAAATTCAAAAATAGCAGATTGTACCAATAAAACTATTAATATAATAGTAAAATCATTATAAATGATATGTTGGGGAGTTTACTTTGTAAATATTGTAGAGTACGTGAACTGATACATTATTACACATACTTATTAAATTGTAAAAGTATGTGTGCAAATAAATAAAACCTAAATAACGTAATATAAAGCACGTGGTTTTTTTCAATGTTTTGGTGCTACTCATTTGTAAAGGTGAAATGAGGTTTGTATAAAATGTTAGCAGACCATGCATGCTCTGATAAATAAATGGAATAAAACCATATTCTCTAATTGTTTATTTTTATAACTCATCTGTATTTGAATCGGTAATTTCGAAAAGGCCATAGTTCCACAAATTTTACAGGAGAGAAATTATATTATGTTGGAGGCCATGACTCCAGAAATAAGGCCTTTAGAAAAAGATGTTAACATACATAATACATAGTAGGCTCTTAAAATAACATCTTTGTGTGAAATATACATCGTCCTTCTTAAGTAGTATACAAAAATGAAAAAAAGTGAATTTTGGTAAAAAGTGGAAATATAGCCTTTTAGAAATGATAAGTCATTAAATGTTGATTGTAACAGATATACCTTTATATTTAAACAAATTTCCATCGTCAGCTTACTTACACCCGTTCGAGATATTCTCAAATCTATACGAATATAGTAGATATGAGACTGTACGTATAAACTTTCACGAAGAGAGAGTTGAAAACTATTTAGGAAAATGTTTCTTGGTACATCCGGCCGGGATTTAAACCCCAAAATCTCCATTATTGATAGTCCAGTCTAGTGTGAGAGGAACGCATTATTTGAACCATTCGACCACCAAAATGGGATAGTTAGGAAATAATCTTGTGTAAAATACGTAGCTTAACAACGTATTATAAGTGTAGCCTGAACGGGTAGTAAGACGCGGCGAACACATAAAAGTGACCAATTGTTTTTCCCGCAACAGCCGGCTTTTCTCCCGCCAGTGTGTTCCAGAACTTATCAAACGCAAACTCATCCTACTCTAGATTTGTATTAAGTTTTGACCAGCTTTGGTTGCCGTAGGGCATAAGGCGTCGGTCTTGCAATATATTGGATTGCCATTAACAGAGAGGTCGCCGTCCCAAACTTGGTCAGGGGTACTGATGTTTTATTGGATTGCCAATGACAGAGAGGTCGGTGTTCTAAACTTGGTCAGACGTACTAATGGTTTATTGGATTGCCAATGATGGAGAGATTGGGGTTCCAAACTTGGTCAGGTTTACTAACGGTTTATTGGATTGCCATTGACAAAGGGGTCAAGGTGTACTGAAGGTGTATTTTCTTAGATGCCTTTATACTCTCCTTTCATAAAAGTTAAGGTTTCTTACCTTCATCATTCCTGACAAATAAATATAATTAAATAAGGATATCCCGAACGGATAGTAAGACGTGGTGCACGAATACACAAATTTGAGGATACTTAAGGCAAACAAATTTTTGATGAACACGCATCTGTGGGTAAAGAAGGAAGGGTGATATCATGTGATTGGAAGGACAAAAACAAATTTAAATATGAATTAATTTATTTATTGGAGTGTTCCTTTGGCCAAATCTACATAAGTAAGCCTCTCACTTAATTTGAATGCCACTAGTATATTTTACATCTCATGACTTCATATATTCAGGAAAACTTCTCTATTGATAATACTAAAACTATTATATACATGTATATATATATAATTACGAATTGTTAACGGAGGGAAATAGGGTAAACTTTAAATTTGAATGGCGGTATCTAGGTAGAGATACAGTTAACTGGCCGTTATAGAAATATACAGTACAATGTTAACAGACTATTCCGACGGATGAAGGCTGATTTTCAAGTGTGTGTTAGTGGTTTCCTAGGCAACCAATCAACAGTGTCCGTGGCTGCAGCATTCATCCGTCCGGCCATGCAGAAATCCCTCGAATTAGGCTACCCCCTCAAATATTTGGTAAGCAGAAGGAAGCTCCAGGAAAAATGGACCTATGTCGTAGGCGTTATTTTAGATGTAATGACTAAGTTGAGAACTATTTAAAAAAATTAAGTAGACTACTTTCTGAACGGGTAGTGAGATTTGGTGCTAAAAAAAATGTAGGCTACTTTCTTATTTACTTTATTTAATAACATTTGATTTTTTGACAAAAAGAGTTTATATATCTAGACTAGAGAATCAAATAAGTGCTAGCCACTAAGAGTTAGTTTCTAAACTATAGTTATTTTACCCTCTTGTAAATTATGAAAATTTATGCGTCATTATTAAAATTAAATTCTTTAACACTACTCATTCAAGGACAATTTTCAATTTAACTTGAAACTAAACAATGTCCTTGATGAAACTGAACTCAATTTTAAAATCGTATTTTTACATCCGTCTAATAACACTGATTAGGTATAGATGAGTGAGGAAGAGTTTATAGAAAAGTTAGAAGCATTTATGAGAGTAAAGATAAGGAAACTATTTAATCTAAACCCTCTCAATACCAATAGTCTGAATTCGAACTCCAACCTTACAGTCAAAGCTTAACCAGATTAGATGATCTTGATGTTTAGTCCTCGTGCTCACCAATGTTAGCCTTTAGTAATTGAGTGGAAAAGCTTGTACTTTATGAGTATCCGTAGTTTATAGGTTCATTTGTCTTGAAAAAAATTGATGGATCACTATTTAGAAAAAACAAGCTAAAAAAATACTAAAGGAATGTTTTTAAAAAGTTTGTTCAGATTTTTATTCAAACGATTAAATTCTGAAATAAAATTTACTTGTAATAACGCGCCTTTAAGTTGAACAATTATTATTATTACTATCACCGCGTCTTACTACCCGTTTGGGTTATACGCACTTACGCTAATGTGTAATGGTAGGGTGATTGCGAGATGAAATGGAGGACCTACAGTTTAACGTGGAATCCGAACCACGGTAGAGGCCTGGCATTCCTCAAATTCACAAGTTGTGATTAATACACGTCTTGTCAGAGGTGAGAGAAGGGTTTGGCAATCAGATAAATCTGTGCTGAGACCGAAGATTGAACCTCGGACCCCCAGCACAGAAGTCCGACACCTTATCCCTAGACCACCAGTTCACCTAAGTTGAACAATTGATTTGAATACTGTAGAGTCTTACTCAGATACATTACCTGTAATTTTGTTGTTGTTCTGTTGTTCCCTGTGATTGAGATGAGCTACGTCAAGAGGTCAAGGAACAAGCGATTCCCAAACTCTCCCGCCAACCTAGCTGACCTCGGAAAATGGGGGCGGTTGTGGATTGGGGGCAACGTAGAGTCGTCTAGCAGTAAATGTAAACAGGTGGATATACCGGCCCCATGGTGTAGTGGTCAGTGCACCTAGCTACGAACCTAGAGGTCCTGGGTTCGATTCTCAGCTGTAACCTCGATTATTTATCTCTTAAGGGCAATTATTCCAATGGTCACCACAGGTTGGTAAAATAGGCTTAAGTTAGGTTGATTCCCTTTGGCTCACCCCTCCATATTCACCATCATCACATTGCGAGTACGTGTAATCAACCTCCATAAATGTACAATAGAAAAAACACCCTGTTCCACCAGTGGCGAATAATCTACATTCAGATTACTATACTAGAAATCATATCCCTCCCGATTAATGATGCCATAAACTCTAAAAACAAAATGCAGCTATTAAAATAGAAATAATTGCGAACTAATAAACTGGACACTTCATAGAAAGATATTTTAATCATAAATAAATATAATAGTTCGCCAGCAGACCTTTAGTTCAATATAAGTCAACCAGCTGAACGTTTACTTCTCTATACAATATATTTGAGGTAAGATTAATTCCTAGTGGGAGGAGGAGCAGTGTTAGGTTATGCTAGATTGAGGTAATTTAGCACTGCCCAATCCACTTTGGAAGGGTAATTTTGGGGGGGTAGCCTGGGATCAAAAGCAGTCCACCTACTTTCTGGCAAACGGTTGACACTATCTATGTAATTTTGGGGGGGTAGCCTGGGATTAAAAGCAGTCCACCTACTTTCTGGCAAACGGTTGACACTATCTATAACTCTCAACCAGTAATGTTCTCTATTGGCCTATGTGGAAATGTTGCTTGAGCCAGTTACTATCCATAGTTTTAATTACTGCCTTATGAACAGTTAGTTGTCAAGGGACAAGTCAGTATTGGTTAGGGAACAATGTGCTACCCAAGTAAACAATAAACCAGACTTAACTTATCAGTAATACGAATTTAATTTATTGATCCTTGGATAAACTATATTTCAACGACCCGAGTGCATGAAACAATTACTGGCAGAATACCAACCACAGAAAGAAAAAAGGTATTTTAAATATATTCATTTTTGAAATATTCCTTTGAGCCTGTTTTGCCCGTGTTTGGAGGGGATTCGAAGCTCGCCGTGGCGGGAAACATCCCGAGGGTGGCAATAAGTGATATTTGCTTATTTATCATAAGTAACCAAAGATGAGTAATAAAACATTGCAAAAATTAATAATAATTTTATTTGCACAACCCCAAGGGATTTTGAGGGACGGTTGAAGTGATCACCTTGTTATAAAAAAAGATAAACACGTGAATATAAATTAAATTAATGCACACGTATGTTTTTTACAGATAGTAGTCTAAAAGCTTGATTAAATTACTCCGCAATCAAATAAAGAGTTTATATAGCTTGTTAATTTACAATTACTTTTTCGGGTCTCCTTTCTTCAAGAAGCCTGAGATTTTCAGCGATTAAGAACTTTCTCGTTACAGAGTGTTCCAAAACGTCGCGACACCCCTGTTTTGAAGTGCGATTTAGCCTAACTAGAGTGGTGTGGATCTTCGAAGACTTCAAAGTCCCTTAGTAAAAAGCTTCAATTACACTTAGTGAAAAAAATCTGGCTTCGGTAATTAAGAAGTTTTACCAAATACTAAATTATTTTAACGACAGCTAAAGTGATTTGAATTATTGTTATTCTGTGTTTTTATGTACACTTCAATTACTCTTGAAGTAAGCTACGCCATAGTGGAAACGTTCAAGATTAGCCTGCTACCTTTCAGGTTAAGTAGTTTATCGACTGAGGGTGAGATTGGGGTGTATTAAGGAAACCTCAGGATGGGGTGAATGTTTACTATCAATTGTCACCTCCGGTAAGCAGCTCTGCCAGAAGAAGGAAGGACCTTTCCCAGTCCAACAGAACGGAATCCTTTAGGTGGGGGACGCGATAGATGGAAGTGTTTTTGCAATTCTTATATAAGTTTTATTTTTCAGAATAAATCCAATAACTCTCCAGAATACATATATAGAGTTTAACTTTCTTTACGTGGTGACTTCAACAGTTCTTAAACATTTGTCAAGGGTGTCCTGGAATTGAAAAACCACTTTTCCTCTCAATTTAAATCTTTGTAATTCAATGCCGATAAGCTCATGACAAATATTCAACAACAGTTGAAATCAACGTATTAAAATTAAACTCGATTGTACTGAAGCAATGTTTTATTTTGACCAAAAAAATGTTCTTCAATATAAACTAATAAAGCACTGGACATTTTTAGCGTTCCCTTTATCTCAAATTTAATGTTGTGTACACGACTGATTGATATTCATATATAAAAAATCTTAAGTAATTGAATTGCATGACGTGATAGTAAGCTCATTTATCCATTTCAAACAATTATCAATAACATATTTTCTTTATTATTTCAGTGTATAGATTTATGCAAATGGATAAAATATTAATTTTTTTAAACATAAGATCACTAACAAAAAATATTCAAACTTCATTTGGACTTCAAGAATATTTCATATATTTGATTCTGCTTCAAGAATATTTCAAGTTTTCGATGGGAGTTTGTTTCAAAATAAAAAGTGGAATTTTAACACACATAAGTCAAATAGTAGCTGTATGTTATGTAGCTAATTGGTTCCGATACATTATTTTATTTCAGATTAAGGTGAGAGATGGTTGGATTTCCTACATTATAACTTCCAGGTATTTAGTTCTAATCTATTTATTAGACAACACTTTAAAACTTCACATGGTTGTCACTCCTACGCGAGTTATTTATCTCGCCTCTCAGCTCGATCACCGATTGGACTATTCTGGTATTCAAGTCTGGAGTCACGGGGTTGATCAGGAAAAGACAGGATACACAATCAGAATATAATTTGAGAACGTTTCCCTTGAAAGTGTCTACATAAACTATGTGAATATTATGTCAAATTGATAAAAAATATTTAATGATAAATTCTATTGAACCTTGGAGGATTCTTTGAAACAATTAACTTGAGATTTTTTTTTATAAAGACGCTGACCAACTAAACCATGTTTTTAAAGTAAATAAAAAGATCAAAACATTTTTCTTTGTACTTGCTTCAATGACTGAGTGGTCTAAGGCGTCATTTTAATGTTATGCTGGACTGCTGATGATGGGGAGACAGGGAGTTCGAATCCCTGTTGGGTCTACTAAGGGTGGTTTTCCCTAAATTACTTTACACTCTCCCTCCACGAAATGCGAATATTTCCCTCTAAATTCAACTTTCCTCACCCCTAGCTCATTAGCGTAATTAGTACATATGCGTGTAGCCTGAATAGTTAGTAAGACGCGGCAATAAAAAAATAAACTATATTTAAATTTAGTAATAGTTATGTTAAGTTCAAACCCTGATTGAGGTTTGATTAATCTCCCTTTAAGTCCCTGTCGGGAAACAAACATGAGCCCTCTTGAATGTGGTAGGGTACTGCTTTGTCACTCTTGTCACTGGAATATACAATCATTTCATTCTCGGGAAATTTCGATATTTCTCTTAGAATATCGAGATTCTTAACATCATAAAAGGAATGTCTTATAATTTTAAATCACGTTTTAATTATCTTAAATATTGTTTCAGTAGTTTTATTAACTTCATATATTTAAGTTATCCTTTTACTAAGCACATACCATGAAAATTATATCCATAAATTAGCTAGCATAGTAATATTCATCATTAAAATTCCTATATGTTTTTTATAACGCAATCAGCATAAACAACCAAAATTTACCTTAAATATCTTTATTACCATTTTTATCACAGCATAGCTATGATATTTCTTAAACTGATATTATTTGTTGATGATATTCTATGGCAAAAAAGTTCTAGACAAAAAAAGAACAAGAAATACTCGTAAAGGCTCCATACATATGATTAAATTGTTTTAGAATGATTTTCAAATCACATTATGTTTACTAGCAATATATCATGCAAACGAAGCATTCCATAATAACATGCAAACATACTCTTGTGTGTCTTTCTAAGTACACACACAGTCAAAGCAAGTTTACCTCTCTTTCTCACTCATGCACACACACACACAAACACTAGCACACATGTGTGATGCGCAAGTACACAAATCAAGGCCAGAGAAAATTGACGGCTTGTCAGCACATATCAATAATATCACACAACGGTACTTAACAACCAGTTAACATATCTCCACGGCCGTGATAAAAAAAAAGTTCTTCATGCACATGGGACACACATTACTGCAGGCCTTGTCATGATAACAACCAACACTAACAAGTATTTTCGACGTGTATGGGAAAGTTTTCTGCGGGTTATGATATGTTGTGTTTTTGTTTTTGAAAGTTCAAAACGTGTCAAGTTGAATTACAAAGACACATTACGTAGAGGCAAAAATAGTAACATCCCTAGAGATATTGGTGAAATATAGGTTTATTTGTATAATTGAAGGGTATACTATGACAAATGTTTACTTTAATCGATGTGGGTTTCAAAAAGCCGCATTCAAATTGTACTTAATCAGTTCAAGTTATTTAAAAATAAAAACATTTTAAGTTAACATGCTACCTCAAAACAATTATACTAAAAATAAAAAATAAAATGGATAATCCCCATAGTGAACATTTGAATTTTGTACAATCTTTATTTTAATTTCACTGAATTAGTTTGCGTTTTCAGCAATCTGCATTAATCTACTTTCGATCAGCGCCTTAAACTATTTACACGGAAGTTGTGATCCACATAATGTGGGTAGAGTGGAGAGATTGTATATGTGGAAAAAAAACTCTTACGTTAGTCTGTATGGAATGAACCTAAGGGTTCTGGGTTAGAGCTATGCACAGTGTTAGTTTATCCAACTGTATCTTTATTTTGAAGCGTTTATTCTATTTCCTAAAGCGTTACTTTTGTTTGCCTTATTTTTTGCAATAGGTCAAATCCTATAGTTCTTGAATCCGAGTCTTAAAATTTCTTTCGAATATTGAGTCAAAATTCGAATCCTTGAATCCTTAAAAATGTACAATTAAATTAATGTGAAAATATGGTTTAATTTAATTAAAATATAATAATAATATTTAGCACCGCATCTTACTACCCGTTCGGGTTATACGCTTAAGTACTAATTACGCTAATGGATTAGGAATTGGGATGGTTGAAATTAGAGGAAGTGAACCCGCATTTGCGTGGAGGGAGAGTGGAAAATCATTTAGGAAAAACCACCCGCAGTTCACCCGACCGAGGTTCGAACCTCGATCTCTCCGTCTTCGGCGGTTGAGCTCAACACGACTAGCGCGTTAGCCAACTACGCCACCGAGGTGGGTAATTTAATTAAAAACAAAAGTTGTTTAAGACTTGGTGCTACTGGCAAATGCTATTTTGTTTGTCCCACTTTTTTATTGTAAATTAATTATATTAATACAATTTAGTACTTTTCGTGATTTTCCTATTCTTCCAATCACACAAGTCTATATAATTCCTGTTTCCAATCACCTAAAATAGTTATTTAAAGTCAAGGTCTTCATCATTGTATTGTAATTACTTTTTTTGAGATTTTTAAGAATCTAGAATATTTTGAATATTATAGAATTCAAAGGATTCGAGGAATCATAGATTCGAGGGTCCAATTCTAGTCATTGTGTATTGTTAAAGATTAATTGTTATGATGGGTGACTTAAACACGGCCATGGCCTTACAGACCTTCCAAAATTACGTCAACACAAACATTCTATATTTTTTTATCACCTTGCCTTACCACCCGTTGAGGTTATACGCTTATGCATTAACTAAGCTAATATTTTTAGTGACTAGGAAGGTTCGTATTTAGAGGAAGTGTACCAGTGTGTGCGTAGAGGGAGGGTGGAAGTCCATATTGTAAAAGCCACACTAAGTACACCCGACCGAGATTCAAACCTAGATCTCCCCGTCTTCGGCAGTCTAATTATTATAATAGAGTATCGCGTTAGACCACGTGGTCAAAGAAGCGGGTCACAATCTATTCATCACACACAGTATTTCTTGGCAAATAGGAACACCATTACAAATTATAAAACAAAATTTATTATTTATCTGATTGTTAACATTGACTCCAAATGGCGGTAGCTGTCTAACACAATATAAGAAAATATTTAGCGACTAATCACGAAGTTCATTCGTAGCGATCCTGTCATAGTATTCGAGCATCAATTGAAGTGTTGTCAAGTTGGGAGTTGACCCTAGCAGAGTTTTCCATATAAGACATAGCAATCGATCATAAAAAATCAAGCTCAGCCACGAGACTGACGTCATCATCACTCAAGTGGCCAAAAAACGGGTTTTCTACCCGTAGTAGTGTTTAAATAAGTTTAATAATAAATTTTTATGTATTATCTTTCCCATGGTTTTAAAAAAGTATCTATTTATTTATTTATGTGTAAGACACGTGCCCGGATGAGTTTTCTTTACAAGCATTTTAATTTATTAGACACGGTTATATAGATTTAAGATTTTGAGGTATTTGGATATGAAGAAGATAAAAAATAGATTTTTTTTAGATAAAACTCCATGGATTTCTTTTTTAAATGCACAAATGCTTATAAAATATTTTATAAATTCCATAATATTAACTTTTAACGTTTTAAAAATAATTCAAAATTGAAGAATAGTTCAACTTAATGATTCAAAAGTAGAATTTATTTACAGTATGATTCACAAAAAGCAAAGTGTGAATAAAGTATTTATAATTTTACCTCGTATGCAAAGGCTACCGAGCAAAAATATAGTTCGGGTGAGAACAAATACAACTTCATCTTTGTTTAAAGGTGTCAACAAATTAAAATCTATGCATAATAGAAATCAACCGTTATTTAAACATTCATAATTAGATTCCTTGTATGAAGTTTATTTTATAAAGCATCATCTATAACCTATATTTATACATTTCAATTTTATTTTCAATTTTTTACCCTCCTTTTGGGAAAGAAATTGTTTCGCAGATTGTTATAATTAACTTGTTTGAAAATCCTTAAATCTTGATTTTTGTATTGTAAATAATTAGTCGAATTCATCTCAGGTAGGGATCCTAATTAACCCTTATGATAATTATTATATCATAACATGTGGTTCGAAGATAGTTTATTTTAAAGATGTCACGATAACTGTTTTTCTCGGTTCCAATTCTCTATTCCAACTCTTAAGATCTTCTTGACTATTCCTATTTCATTATTTTTCCAAGCATCCAACAACATATAAAAACATTTTTATTCAACTCCACATTATAGTGAAAAAAATTAAAATAAGTAAATCATAATTAAAAACATAATTTGTAATTTTAACAAACACACAATTAATAAAACCACTAGGAGCAATAGTAAGCATGTTTAGTTCTACAAACAAAGCCTCTCTTGAGTCAAACATTTATTAGTAATTAAAGAATGTATAATAAACAATTAGTTGAAAACACCAAATAGTGTCGTTAACTGAACAAAAATATATGACAAGTAAACTAATATAGGGACAAACGATTATTACTCATTCTGAATTTTGCCATTTTTATTGTTTGCCAGTAGGAGATAAGAATCAATGTATCTAGAATCGTAATATTAAGATAAATTCTCGATTATTTCAATACTAGTAAGAATCGCAGATATCGAAGTATCGAGGAATCGAGTTTGACATCCTTATTTTATTTGATTGTTTTAGTTGTGCAAACTGCCATATTCTTTTCATGAAGATTAATACAGTTGGGCCGGATTTTTTTCATCTTTATTTATACAAGTGCTTTTTATATTAAACATTCATAGCCTATATAACAAAAATCCCGAAAATTATAAGGATTTGTTTACACAGCTTTCATGGTTATTGCATACTGTAGAAACAAATTAGTATACTTTTATAGATATTAACTATTAGTACACTTTATAAAATAAAACTAACACTCCGCCTTAAAAAAGATATTATGACCTACTATTACTAGGTCAAGTGAAGTTTTATTACAACATGATCGAGTGACCTAGGTGTAGCTTAGTAACGTAAAACACACACACACAAATTGGTTTAGAGTGAACAAAAGTTAGGTGGAGAAACACTTGGGTTAAGTTGAACTGGAATAGTCATCTGACCCCTTCCAGAGGTTCCAATATCTCTCTTAGGAGACTTCTCCCTCCCTCCCCCCGTCTCCCCTTTCTCTCTTACAGCATCCCTTCTCACTTTAGAGAGAGCTCTCTTTTAGTCTCAGAAACCATTCCCTCGGGACTGATTTCATCTGATCTCGATGTGGCTTCACTCTTGCTTCCTTCACCCCCCGCCCCAAAACTCCCCTTTCATCCCTTTCCACTCGACCCCCTCGCCAACTCCTCTTTCGAAATCTGTGCCCCGTCCCCCTCCTTCCTATCCCTTAACGCAGCCTTCTAAGTTTCAACCTCTTTATATAATATCGTTGCCATAACAACTTTCCACCGAACTGCAAGGGGAAACTTTACCAACAGAAATCGAGTATTGAAATTGTATCAACTATTATTAAATAAATATTAACTGGGAATGCTAGGCCCTATATGTTGAACTAACCCTCATGATTATGACTCAACTTTACTAATTTACTTTTGTTAAATTTATTTCATGGAGAACTGTTATGTTTTAAGTTTTCCCCTCAGATTCGATTTCGTTGAAGGGGAGGGGAATGGATCATTGTGACGCTTGTTTTTATTGTTTATAATTGATAAACTACTTATTTGGGTCCGGTTGTAGTGTTTGATGATATAATACAACTTATTTAATAATATAGTAATTAATATATATAGGATTTGGAACATAACTTTGATTTAATTATCTTAGATTCATAACTTGAGTTTTTTAAACTAATTCATTAGCAGATCGTGGTTTGTTTCCAGGTTAAGCAAGGTAGTATTTTACTTATATGTTTTTCCCTCTGTATCACTATACATTTAACGTACCATACACATCATATTGTAATAAAATAATATATTATGTTTATTGACATTAAAGGCCAAATTTTATATTGAATTGGAGGAAACAATTTATAGTCCTGCTAAGCCTTGCTTTCTTTTGCAACCGCCTGCGATCCACTCATGACAAATATAGTTTATATTTCATAGATAATTTTATTAGATTTTAGAGAAAAAATAATTTTAATTTTATTAATTATATTTTGATAAAATACTACTAACATATTGTAGTCTGTTAAGGGGTTTACTGTGCAATTTTATATAACATATTTGCTATATAGTTAAATATTATTGTGTCGAAAATAAGTATTTTGCTTTCTCACTGTCCTTAACTAAATTTAACTCACAAAATAACCATAACAATAAATATCTGGTACTTTTATCAAACTAAAAATAATAATTTCAAAGCCGTATCTCGCCAGTTAGAGAGAATTTCAAGAGAAATAAAGCAACTTCTCAAAATTTTACAAAGAGTTTACTTTTTTATTCTTAGGAGTGTAAAAAAGAGAATAATTTCTTTATCTAAAAAAATATCTACAGAAATAAAACAAAATTGGTGATTCTTTTATCTCTATTATTATGTTTCACATCCCTCTCCTTTCAACGGAGAGATATTATACTAATAACTTTTAAAGAAGTCGAAAAAATAAAATTGAAAATAAAAGTTCAGATAAAATATTATACTAACAACAAACTTGCCCTTTCTTTCCGACTAAGCGAAAGGGTCTTTGTCAAATAAAAAAGTTTGAGAAAAATCCAACTTATAATGAGTTCTCATTAATAAAAGTAGTTTTTGAAAATCCACTTCCAGAAATTTAATAATTATTTAATAAATTAAAATAATTTTTAAGATAAATAATAATTCTTTAGTGATTAAATTTCAGTTTTATGTTTGGATAATAACAGAATAGAATGTATATTTATATAGTTTATTTAATTTTTTTAATATATTCCTTAAAATGTTGATATCCAAACGAAAACTGAATTTAAAATGTTCAAAGTAGATTTTGTTTAGTTAAATTTGAAACTTATCTGCACTTTATAAAATTGAACCAAATCTCAGCATTTTTATATAATTGAACCTACCTTACTATCTAAATGATAATATATGCTTTTACATCGGAAATTAATCTATATTATTATTGTTGTATATTTTAATGTAATATAATTAAATTATTAATGAAGTTCAAATGAACAATGCTATCAAATTACGTTGAATAATAGGTAATAGCTTAGGAAACACATAAGATAAATAGAAGAAAATGCCAATTTTTTGCTGAGTAATATTATTTTTGTTTATTTTATATCACTTAAAAAAGAAAAATACGTATATATATATTTATGAACTAACATTTTTACTCGGATGAATTATATTTGTGTTTAGCATGGTCAGGAATATTTGAATATATTTATTTTATATTTATTCATTTTAAAAGCCTAATGAGTGTCCTAAAATTATTATTTATATCTCTCTAAAATATAACGTACAGAAGTAGAAGAAGCAGATCTAAATAAATTTTGATTATTTTTCTAGTCGCTTATTAAAATTCATTGTCACGTACTACTGTTTTAACAGACAAGTAAAAGGAGGTAAAGGTGGGCTTTTGGGGTTAGTTATAGCCCACAATAAACGCTCTGAGAGGAATATTTTTCATTAGGTTCTTGAATCCTAATTTTTAAAAGCTGTGTAAACGTGAAAACACAAATAATAGATATGATTATCATAGGAAGAGTCTTTTATAAAATACAAGAAAATTGTTTTTTATGGCCAATAATAGTATAGTTTTTAATATATATTATTGATATTTTGTATGCATTGGTAACTTGCATAAATATTGAGATATATATATAAAGTAACTTGACGTATAAACACGTGAAAGTAGACATAGAAGCTTTTATAACTGTGCGACAAGGCTCTTCCTGTTTAAGTGGGACAGTATGTTTATAAATCAATGCTAGATGTTTCCAATCTAAGAATGAAAATATACACAAGGTCAAGTGACCAAAATCGTACGTAAAACCCATCCTCTAAATTTAGGTAACGATAATAAGCTACCAGATATTAAAATATAGTTATAATGCTTCCGTGACTAATTAGTTTGTAGAACTGACCATAAACTTCAATGTATAGTTAAATATATAGGGGTTCAAAACGCTGTTGGGCCATGCCGATCTGACATACATCCGATAAAATGCAACCAGACAGCTGACATCGAAAGTTGCTTCAGGTCGATCGGTCGACCATTAATTTCAATAGGGAGCTAGTTTCTCTCTGTTGTAATTATGGACTACCAGCGCCCCTGTCTTAAACTCTTATAATTATAGAGAGTAATTATTACTTTCAACGGATGGTATATGATACAACGGATGGAAAGAATTATGAGTACATATTATTTGGGAATAAATCTACAAAAGGTAACCTGGTGGTCTAGGGGTATGTGTCAGACATGTGTGCTAGGGGTCTGGGGTTCAATCCTTTGTTCTGGCACAGATTTATCTGATTGCCAAGCCCTTCCTTCATATCTGAAAAGACGTGTATTGATCACAACTTGTTAATGTGAGGCATGCCAGGCCTCCGCCGTGGTTCGGATTCCACTTTAAACTGTAGGTTCTCCATTTTATCTCACAATCACCCTACCATCACACATTAGCGTAAGTGCGTACAACCCGTACGTGTAGTAAGACATGATGCTAATAATAATAGTAATAAATCTACAATACAAAACATCTTTTACATGCGCAAATAAAATAACTTACATTAATTCTTTGGCCTTATGACATGAAATGTTTTTCACAGGATTATTTACATAAATATTATATATGACATATAATAACATAGCATATATCTACCAGTCGCTTACCCTAATAATTAGCAGGTATACCTTGAATTGTTCCACTATGGCTCTACAAGAAAGCGGTAAGACTTTTACCTCTCAGGATAAATGGAGCGGCCCTATGGTCCTATAGCCCTTTCTTCTTCTTTTTTTTTAAAATACTACTTTAACTTAAACCATATGATTATTCTATTTTTTCCCGTGATTAAATTAAGCTACAAGAAACATTTCATATACCATTTACAAACTAGAAAATCTGTGTGGAATTTTTCTATACATGTAAAAAGAAACGATTCTTTATGTGCACAACTTTTTTCTTCTCTTTAATCATTTATCTCACATTTTCACGATGAACTAATTTTACGCCTTTCACGTTTATCAATCCATCAAAGAAAGAGAGGAATGGGGTGGTTTAGGAGAAGGGGGGGAAACGAACGCCATACTGCGTCTGACTAGAAACTAATCTGACATACGCTATGATCGGGAACAGGGCTAAGTAAAGCCAGGCATCTTATTGGCTTAAGGAAAGGAAAGAGAGTATATTGTGGAGAAAAAGAAAGGTAGGCCAAAGACGTGAAAGAACAGCCTTCAATGTTATTGACGAGGAACACATTAGAAGTAATCTCCATACATTTATTATTCTCATAGGTTAGATTATCTAGGCTATATCTATCTACCTGTCTTCCTTCCACATCTCATCCTCTTCGAATGAGGCAGAAAAAAACTTAATTGCTGTAATAAGATGAAAAACCATTTAAGTCCACTATCACATTACAGAAGAAATATGAAAGTAGTGAGTGTGTAATAAAATCAAATAAATTGATGACTAATATATAATTATCAAACAGTTTCTTAATCAATCTATACATAATTATCATTAAAATGAATTAATATTGGATTATAATTTTCCTTTAAACTGTATATTAAATACACATTAAATTATTATTTACGACTTATTTACATATTTATATTTATGGAAATAAACAAGTTAAAATCAATAATATCGAATTAGCATTGATCCAATAAGGTAGGGGGCTTTATCCCTTTAGAAATAAATTTTGCTTTTAAAATTTTAAATTTACTCTAAGCGTGTATCAGAAAAATATTTTACCATTTAGTCTTTTCATCATAGATTTCTGCCGGAATTGAAATTTTGGGCCAACTATAGTTAGGCGGATTGATTAAAATGTCATCCTTTACCCAAAATCACTTGCAAAATTTAATTAAAACAGACATTAATCAGTAATATGTTATTCTACCAATTTAAATTAAACATAATGCCTCTGAGCCCTACATTGAATACACCCGCATCGATGGTCGTATGTTCTAACACTTTACTATTGCAATATACTGGACTTCTGATAACGGGGAGATCGGGGTTCGAGTTTCTGGTGGGTATACTAAGGGTAGTTTTTGATAAATATATTTTACCATCCCTCTCCATGAAAACGCGGGTCTAAGTAAATCCATTCAACCAACAAATTAGCACAAATATTACATATGCGTACAACATGAACGGGTATTAAAAGGTGGTGCTAAAATAAAAATAAAACCCTTAATTAGATATGAGTTTGTATATTTATTAAATATGCTAGACATACACATAGATCCTATCTTTATTTATTTGCATCACGTCCCGCTACCCTTTTAAGTACTCCTTATCAAATTACAAAAGTGGATTGGCGATAAAAAGATATATACCCACATTTGTGTTGAGTGAGAATAGGAAACCATTAAGCTCAATGTCATCCTCAGTACAATTAGCCGGGATTAAAACCCTGACCTCCTCATCATTGGCGTGGACAGATTAAACGAGCATCACGTCCTAGTCCACGTGCCTACCGATGAGGGTAATACGTTATATAAATATAGGTATAGCCTATGAAATATTTTTAATGACCATCAACTATTAACAATCGTGTGGTTATATGGACTTGTGACCTTACTGAAACAAGTATTATAATCCTCATCTCAATATTCAAAAGCCGTAAACGGCAGTTTACTTCTTCTTCCACTTTTATCATGAGTCTCATTAAGGCAGGGATGTGCGCAGGTTTAGGAGTATCGGATATCGCCTTGTTAAAATCGAATACACCGTCCTATAAAATACCCATTCGTGATATGAGTACTTGAAATATAATTTAGGGGTGGTTTCTTCACTCGTAAATACTCATCGAGTATGGAAAATGGGTTTGTAAAGTATTTTATCTACGTAAAAGTATTTATCAAGGAAGTTCTTTTTTCATAAAAACCTAAAAAATTTGTGGTTAGAAAATCTAGTTTTTTATCTGTTACTAAACAAGTTTTAACTGTAGGTTGAATTCATAACTTGAATAACGTTATTGCTTCAGCTAATTTCATGACAGACTACAACCATGAAGTGTTTAAAATGTTCAATAACTAATCATTTATTCATAGCTAACTTTATTACAAAAATTTTTCTAACGTAAACAGTCATTTTATTACTGTAAAATGAACTGAGAACCTTCAAATTTACGTAATATAATGATGATTGTAATAGAAAAATAATTATCATATTTTTATTTATTTCACAGTATCGTACTACTTGTCTGGACTGTGAAAATCATATACACAGTAATTAATGAGGACGGTAGATTTTAGTAGAATTGTAACCACATTCACGTTGAAGGATAGGGGGAAACTATTTATAAAATCTCCCTTGGTATTAGTACTCTCCCCTAATCAAATTTACATATATGAGACTGATTTACTAGTCTGCTTGGCCACTGATGTGAGTAATATAAATATAATACCATAATTTCCTTTATGAGAAACTCAGCTATGAGATATGGTTATATATCTAGTTTAACACATTTTTAGTTTAAATTAGGCCCTAAAATGATTTCGAAACCTAAATATAAGTGCAAGCATCTTTTTCAGTGAGAGTACCGATTCATTTAATATATGTAAGAGGTTAGACACTATGTTTGTTGTAGTTTCATCTCCACGATTTTCTTCCTATCAACTTGTTCCCTCTCCCCCATCAAACCTCCTCACACCACCAAGCCCCCATTCCCCGTATACACCAAACCCCCATTATACCTTCTCTCTTTTCCACTTAACCGAACAAATTACGAGAAATTTCCATCCCGCGGAGTGGATGAGGGTTAAAGAAGCATCAACTAAAGTAGGAAAAGTCTTTCTCGGCTTGCGGAAAAGACATCAACTCCACATTCGAGAATGAACGCCTTATCCTCTAAAAGCTCCCCATTAAAGTAGAAAACCATTTCGTTTGGCTCTCAATATTTTAAAAAAATCTTGCGTTTTACAAAATTGTGTGCATAACAAATATAATATTGTAATTAGAACTGTTTTATATTTGTTTGAACCTAAGTATCCTTAATATTTGTCAAAAAGCGTTTTACCTTAACCCTACATGGGTTGAAGGAGAAAGGAAGTGGAGGCAAGGGATAGACCGAGAGCTAACGTCTCAACGAAGAGGCAAAGGACGCGCAACGCCGTAAAATGACCTGTCAGGCGAGACGTCTTTGAGACTCAGACGAACCGCCAAACAGCGAACTGGGGAACCAACCAACTAGAAACGATGTGGTGGAAATGGGGGGGGGGGGG
>CABFWB010000133.1:339021-352362 GCA_902151455.1 Timema bartmani | reverse complement strand
GGGGGGGGTTGAGGTGGAAGGAGGGTAACCTAGTACTAACCTCGACTTGGCCTAAGCAATATCTTCATTCTGGTTTGAGACTTTCTTGTCGACACCCATCTGAGCACGGATCGAGAGCTACTATGAGTCGGAACCGAAAAGAAAAACAAGCTAAACACACAATGGTGGACTCACGAACTAGATGTCAAGCTATACCAAGTGAAAGGGATGTCAAGGCTGAAATATGATTCAAGTATGTCGAGTATTGTTTGTCTTAAATGGTTTATAAATCTAGTTCCACGTCAATGCGGTTACATTCCCTCTAAATTACACCTTACTCACCCGTAGCAAATAAGCATAGTGAGAACATATATGATATTTGAATTTGATTGAGCTTTTTTTGGCAGTTACAAGCCTCATTAAAACCATACGCCAAGCCATGTTTTAGCAAATACATGTGTTTGTACAAAAAATAATAATTGCGAAATCTGATAACCCCTTTTTAGGCTGAGACGTCGATGGGAGTAAACTGTGAAATATGAAATTGTGATCTAAAGAGCCGGGGGCTAGGGATAGGGTTGAATAGTGATCTTACGTTCTAAACTTTCAATTTCCTTAAGGGCCACAGAGATAATTAAATCAAGGTATACTGTAGCCGTAACTTTTGATAGACAGTATTATTAATACCTGTAAAATGATCTCACTTGTTATAACATATTATAATTCTGACCGCAAACTAATATGTATGAATTTTCTAAAATGTTTTTGTTTTTCTTCTTACTGGAATACAACTTTATTAAGTAGCGTTGCAAGAATAACAAGGTTGTGATTACTTGAGAAAGCTATAAGATTTATTAGATATTATTTAAGTGACTGGGGGTAAGACTCCTTTAGGCGTGTATTTCTAAAGCATACTCATAGAAAGCAGCGCCAGCCAAGAAGAGAGTTGGCGCTCGTTGTGTACGAGTAGCCATTGCGTGAACGACACAGTGGTGCAGCGTGTATCGGGTTTATGGTGAATTATTTGAAGATACTACTTGGTGAATACATGTTTTATAAATTTAGGCTGTACAAGAATAAGGTCTTGAAAAATAAGTTTTATTTTAATGCTCATAATCTATCGGTATAATGTAGCAGTGGTATTTTGTGCTCAAGATGAACACATGGCCATTCACAGTCATCACTGTTGTTAAAAATTATAGCAATATGGCATCTTCCCCCAAAATGTTGGGTGACATGCCATTAGAATTATTCATAGTGGCGTATTCCCCCAACACAGATTGTTAGTTCACATTGACACTAACCCTACATTAATGTTTATTTAAGTCTTCGTTTTTATTAAAAAGCAATAATGGCAAGAATATTAATTGATCCTGTCTTTTCCAACAGATTATGCCACGTAGCTACGTAAGGAAAACAGATCGTGCTTTTTGGTCGGAAGCAAACCTTCTCCTTGCTTTCGAAGATGTGAAAAACGGAAAGATGACGATTCGGAACAAAACAAACAAAAATGAAAACAAGACCACGTGTATGTCACGACAGAAAAGGAAAAGGGAAGAGAGCCCGTCAACCTCGTGTAGTGATGAATCCCTTCCAGATAGCACAAGTGACGATGAACTCGATGACATGGATAGCGGTGATGACTATTGTACTGTGTGCAATGGGTATTTCTATGCCAAAGTTGGTCCCAAGTGTGATTGGATCAAGTGTGTTGGATGCAAAAAATGGCTACATGAAAACTGTAGTTCAGACTTGTTACATTGTGACAAATGTTAGATTAAGTGCTATTCTGAAGTAGCATTGTAAGATATTTTTATTTAACTTAATTTAATTCATGACAACAGTTTATATTTTAAAATATTAACTTATATTATAACTTTGCTGTAAAGTTATTTAAAAAAAAATTAGTGCCGAGTATGAATTCGTTTGCCATAGTTTTATATTTTTGGAAAATGGTGGCATCTTTACCCACAATGTGTGGCATTTTAACCAAAGTATAGGGGCAAGATGCTAGTGATGCATGACTTTACATTTCAAGTATTTTCATGCTTGATTTTTATTTTAACATATGTCTGGTTAACTAGTACTCTAAATAAATGTTTTTTGAGTGTTATACAACAATTTGGTATTTTTCTGTCACCATGTTTTAATGTTACAACCATCAAATGGCTTAAGTGTTGCATCTTCCCCGAGTTTATATTAAAAATCATTAAAGGTCAGCAATGAATTACAATAACTAAACTACTCGAACAAGGCGAGGAGAATGGATTTAAAAGGAACTGCACCAACCCTTTGCTTTTTTAGAAATAAAAGTCACACGGCTAAAAATATATCCAGTACAACTGGTTAAGATTAGACTATGAACACCAGCACTTGAAAGAATCAATCTGTATTAAATAAAATAATTGAAATAGATTTTAGAATACTAAACGAAATTAAATCTTTCTCATAATTTGTAAGACTTTCTTTAGTAAGTAAATTATTTAAAATTTGGGGGATTGTCAATCCTAATAGCTTCATAAACATATTTATTATATGAATTAAAAATTACATTAATAGGTAGAATACCAGTAGTATTTAAAAGGTTTACTTTGAGAAAAAAAATCTCTTGAAGTGTTTCCAAACAATCTTATAGTAGGAATGTAGAGGAAGCGAGAAAAGGTCAGTGTTTTTATAGTTTTATATCAAAATATATTTTGCCTAAGTAAATCAAATATTGCTTCAACAGAAACATAAAGTTTAATTTTATTAACGTAGTGCTATAAAATTTCTTGAATATCTCTTATGAGCATAGTAAGCATTTTTAGATTAAGAGAAAAGTCTTCATCAAATTCTAGGACACCTTTTGAAGATAATCAAGAACTGATAAAAATATACGGATTATGGGGAGCTTGAAGCTCAAATATTGCCTTGGCGTACTTAAATTATTTATCTTAAATATACCCTCCATACCCCACCTTTCCCGACACGTACATGAGAGTACATATCCCCTAAATTAAAATTTCCTTTGTAAGATATATGGATAACTCGAACTGTTTGTAAGATACAATGGAAAATAAATAAGTACTTTTTTTTGGCTAGCTAATATCAAATAAATATTAATCTTGACGATGTTTTATCATTCATTATATATGGTATTTAAGGGTAAAAATAGGAAAAGTATAGATTAATAAATACAATTTTTTAGCACCGCGTATTTAACTACCTGTTCAGGTTATACATATGTACTAAGTAAGCTAATGAGTTAGAGGTAATGAATTTTGAATTTTAGAGGATTTACCCCCATTCACGTTGAAAAACCAATAATTAATAAAACCCACCTTCATTACAGCCGACCGGAATTCTAACCCCAATCTCCCACCACCAAAAGTCCAGTATATTGTAAGAGTGACGCCTTAGACCATGCGGCCACTAAAGTAGTCAACTAATAAGTTATTATCTAATCTGGTAATTAAATCTATTTCATATAAAGATGCCTGAATTAGTTCAGGTGAGGTGCCATCTTATTTAATCAATATGTGATAAATATTTGCATAGCAAAATATTTAATTCAAACTAATTTTACTAAAACCTTACTCAGTTTATTACATTTTGTTTTAACTAAATAATTCTACTCCTAAATGTCTTCCATTTGAATACATTCAGGCATATAGAGAGTAATATTTTGATCAATACAACTTCCACTGTATACTCTAGAACGTACTCTACATCTTTTTACCAACAACGTCGTAATCCAAAATTCTTATCTGTCTTAATAAATCTCCTACAATGGACTAAATTTTTTTTTAAATGTGTATAAAATAATTTGTTACCAATTTCTTAATTTCTTTCTTAAACATCAATTGTAAATGCAGTTTGATTTAATATTTTTGTATAACTTTTAATTTTTTGGGGGTTTTGACTAAATTTGATAAATGATTTTGTACTAGATATTTAAGTCCTCAAGTTTTCTATAACTTTGCCTATATTAAGTTTGTTATGAGTGTGTAAATCATTTGAAATATGCTTTTTAATGAGTCAAATACTTTCAATTCCAAATATAATAAATTAATATTGACTGAAAGTACTTTTGAAGTAAGAGTAACCTTTAGACAATCCTTATCTGACAATTTTTGAAAAATGATTAGATCTAATATCAAGCTAAGCCATTTGTTTAGTAGACGTCACTTTTGACGAATGAAGTCTATCTTGATGGTTTGAAAATATATATACATGACCTTTTGGTAATGTTTGCTACATTTTATTTGTTTTGTACTTGTTCTAAGGTTTAACCTATAGCGATTCTACTTTATGTATATCCCTGAGTATATATTTGCATGTATACACTTGCGCTCGGTTGTACATAGAATAGCAAACTACTTAAGACGTTTGAAACTGCGGTAGATTCCAAAGTTTTGCTCAAGAAAGTCTTGATACACAAAAACTTACTAACTACTATATCAACAATCTCTTCGACTGGTCTTAAACCACCCTCACCCTTTTCCTAAAACTCCATTTCCCTCAACATAACGTGAACTATCCACAAAACTTAGAAAGGAGCATCTTTTAGAAGGAAGTAAACAAAACCATTAGGAAACGAAAGTATTGCTGAAAAAACTTTTTTTTTTTTTCAAAAATAAAACGAGAAGAAATAGGTAAACTTTCGCAACGATAATGATACATTGTTCAAAACATATAAGAAAAGTTTTTCATTTAGATTTCATGCATCATAAATACGTGTTTGTTCTTAGCGCTGTATAAACTTAAATTTTTATTTGGTGTTCTGCTTAAAACTAAGACATGCGATTTCATTTTATTCTACCTATTAATACATTTTATTAGTTTTTCACAACTTAAACAAAATAGATTAAATTAATGGAGATTGAGATTTACCAACTACTTCTAAAAAATGCATCGGTGGGCATGGTGGTCTAAATGTCAAGATAGTTAATCTGGTTTGCCAGTGATGGGTATGTCAAGGTTCAAATCCAGATAATATACTCTGAAGTTTTTTTCTTTAACTGTTTCCCACTCTCACTTCACGCGAATTTGGGAACGTTTCATGTGGTTTGAATAAGGTGCATAGACTCCGACCTTACAAAGAAAAGGGGGTCCCTTTTAAAGGTAAAATACCAATCAAATAAAGTGGCCGACAATTTAGTCAAATTATTACTTTACGCTTATTAAAACTACATTTACTTTCGAAGGCCCACCTCAGTGATCGCCTAGTGCTACGCGTCACTCTCGTTATAAGGCTGGGTTGGTGGTGACGGCGAGCTTTGGTTTCAAATCCCAGTTGGGTGTACTGAAATAGGTTTTCCCAAGTGGTATAAAAATCACCTTCCGCGCAAATGTGGGTAAGTTTTCTCTCAAATTCCACCTTCCTCGTTCCTATTCCATTAGCGTTGTTAATGTACGAATATAGCCCGAACGGATACTAAGACATGGAAAATAAAAATATATATTTCTTATAAATTTGGCCCATTATTAATTTAATAAAAACTCATTTATTGTGCCGTGAATACTTTAGCGTAGATTTCCAATTAACACCCAATACAGACTATTGCGAGGCTGATGCCTTATACAGGATGATCACACCAAATGAGTAAGGTAGTTTTCACATGGGATTTCATTATTATTTTCTGATCCTTTATTCAAACTTGTGTGGGTTCATTTCCTCTAAGCTATCCTTCTCATCTCTACTAAATAGCTAACTAGCTTTCTGACCTTGGAGAGCTCAAAAAATTATGTAAACAAAAACGTAAGCTCACCATTAAACCCTTTCCTGAGACCCTTCCATCCAATCCCTAGCCTTACATACAACCTCCTTCAAATCCTTTTGAACACTCTCCTCTCATCAATGTCTTTGCCTGCCATTGGTTATCGTTTATTCAGGTTTACCTGTAAAATGTTGTGTGCATAGGTGCTATAACCATAGGTGCCCCATGACATATATTTAACGTTCTCCATTCTCCTGTTTTTCATCTCTCTTAGACCCATATATATATTTATCAGTACTGCGACCCACATAAAAGCTTATATTTTTTAAATATAAGACTGAGGTCTATATATTGAAGAGTGAAAATGTTAAATGGTCCTAAGTGTAATTTTTTTGAAAAAAGTATTTTTACGTAACTATTTTCTGTGTGTCAGGTGCCATAGTTTAAATTTGTTCCAAATTCCAATAGGCTTTGGAAGCAGTTCATATTAACGTCAATATAAAGTGCTAGTCATATAGTTATTCCACTGTCTCTGTCCGCCATCTGTTCCAAATTCTTTATCATAGTGCAATTAAAGCGGTTGGCAGGTAGCCCATAAAACACTTAGAAAGCTCTTAGCTATTAAATTTTGGTATCTAATTTTACTCCAATAATAATTATTCTTATTTAAGCATTCACTTTTATGAGGTAGTGTAGTAATAATAATAATAATAATAATAATAATAATAATAATAATAATAATAATAATAATAATAGTTTGTTTCCAGTTAGAAACATATTCAACTTTTAATGCTAGAACGATTATGGTCTTTCTTGAAAAAAAAAGTTTGCTCTTAAAACATTTTAAATTTCCATCCTTCAATTATATGCAATAATGGGCAACGCTTGGTGAGTGCGTGGACAAAAATTTCAAGCCTGTAAATTCGTGTTAGTCAGAGAGCAGGAGTTCAGGGTCCGAATCCTATAAGTGCTTACACAGAAGGTTATTTTAGCAAAATTGTTTTCCAGTCTACAACAACGAAAATGTGGGTATATTTCCTCTATTTTCTGCATGCCCCATACCTAATCCATGAGTGTAGATATAAGGACAGCCTGGAGGGATGGTAAAACATAGTGCAACAAAAAGGCCTTAATAACCCCTGTACTTAGCACTACACTTTTTTTTAAAGGTAAATGGTCGTATTTACAGTGATACCAACCTGGTGTGGGCTAGGAGAGCAGAAAAACTCTGCATAGATTCCAGTCAAAGTATATTCGTAGCTCCTCAAAAAGACACGCCGGTGAAAAATATAGGTTCAGTATAGTAGCAAAAAGCAAAGTGTTGCCAGGATAAGCAGAATTTATTATTATTATTATTATTATTATTATTATTATTATTATTAGCACCGCGTCTTACTAACCGTTCGGGTTATACGCACTTACGCTAATGTGCAATTGTGAGATGAAATGGAGGATCTACAGTTTAAAGTGGAATCCAAACCACGGTGGAGGCCTGGCATTCCTCACATTCACAAGTTGTGATTAATACACATCTTGTCAGAGGTGAAGGAAGGGTTTGGCTATCAGATAAATCTGTGCCGGGAACAAAGATTGAACCCCGGACCCCCAGCACAGAGGTTCGACACCTTACCCCTAGACCACCAGGTCATCAAAGTTAGTTAAATCTGAACCTATGATATTATGTCCTCCCCCACTAGTTCCATATTTGACCAATCATAAATAGACTCTACTTTACACACCTCATAAAGGAAACGCATTTCGATACTCCACCAATGAGTGTTCTATTGATTGATGCAAGTCACAGGCACAGTCTAAGCGAGCTCTGCTTACCCAGTCATGAATTTGCGACACGCCACTGGTAGCAAGGTCATGCACTTTATATTTTGGGGATCATATGCTTATGTGTCTTAAGTGAGCGTTCTTGTTTCTACTTAAATATATATCTTTCTCTATAATTCAGAGGTCAGGGAGGCCTGCGTCATGTCTAGGTGAACTAATACTATAAGTAAATTCTATATAGTAAAGAAAGTGTTTTAAGTTCTTATTCTAGCTCTCTGATATCGAGTAGTAGAGTAAAGGGTTGAAGTATGTATTATCACACCTACATATCTTATTAAATTAATTAATTAATCTGGAAGCGCTGGAGATCGAACCATTGATATCTGTGTCTGCAGCCAGGAACTCTGACAACTAGACCACAGAGGCGGCATATTAAATATAATAAGCATATGAATTAAAAAAAATTACGGTGCAGGTTATTGTTTTATTCCAGTTAAATCATATTATACGCATCAAAATAATAGTGTTTATCGATTACAAACGAGATCGTCAGGTGATCTAAGGAATATCTTTCAGGTTAGCCGTTACGAGGAGATGGGATTTGAATCCCGGTAGGGTATTGTGAGGATGTCTCCACTAAATTGCTTCCCTCTCTCTCACTCTATCTCACTTTCTCTCTCTCTCACTCTCTCTCTCACCTCACTTTCTCACTTTCTATCTCACTCTCTCTCTCTCTCTCTACTAGTGCGGGTACTCTTCCTCTAAAATGCTACTCCCCCTATGCAATTTATGTAATTAAATTATTCGCAAAATCCATATGGGTACTAAGGTGGTGCAGGAAAAAATTCTCTTCATGTATTGTTGAAATTTTCAGTTTTTATATGATTAAATCATTTATTCAAATACCTGGAAGTAGTTAATTTCACATAATGTACAAGGAGCATATATCTTTTAGATTTTAAAAATATTGTCGCCGCTAACACGATCAAAGAATAACAAACCTCACATTAATAAACGTAGAACCCGCTTCGGTGGCCACATGGTCTAACACGCTAATCTCACAGTAGACTAGACTGCCGATGACGGTGAGATAAAGGCTCGAATCTCTGTCGGCCGTAATACGGCAGGACTATCTAAAATGGTTATCTAATCTCCCTTGGACAAATGTGGGTACACTTCCTCTAAATATAACCTCCCTAGTCCCTAAAACAATTAGCATAATTAGTAGATAAGTATATAACTTCAACGGGTAATATAAGAAGCGGTGTTAAAATAAAACTACATAGAATAGAACACAGCCACCTGATAAAGTTGAATCTTTAAAGTTTTATTATCTAAGCACCATTAACACACTCATACCTGCTTGACAAAATCACTCCAATGTGCGTTCATTATATAAAAAAAATATTATGATAGGGTGTATAGATGATGTTATGGGAGTTAGAACCCTTAAAACAAGGGAGCGTCTTTATAAAGAAGACTAGAACACTGTAATAAGTGTGGGACTTACCATTAAAGATAGCTATAAAGATTGGAGTAGACAGAAAACATAAATGTTACAATTAAAACGAACGGGCAAAGAGAGTGTATAAACGACAAAGATGAGAGGAGTATGTATTATGATAAAAAGAGACGGTAGGGGTGTTTAAATGAGAGAAGGGTATAGAGGTCTTGATCAAGTTTGAGAAGTCGTAAATTTTGTAACTTTATTGTTCTGGCTTTTGTATCATAATGAAACATAAAAAATATAGCACTCTTTTTTTTTTTTCCTTCTGAGAATGAAGTTAATGCAGCCTCTTCTTGTGGATTGTGTTTTATCACGCTGTGCGCGCTTTTGCTATTCGACAGTAAACCCAGTTTATTGACTTTTTTTTGGTGAACAGTGTATGTTTTAGCGAGTCTTCTGTTTATTTCGGTTTATGGGGGGGTTGTATTCATTGAACGTACTTGGGGTATGATTTACATATGAGAGAGATATCTTGCTAGAAATTCATTTGAATGATATATAGTAAATGTTGTACAGTCTGATTTTGATAATAAGACATCGTTTGACGGTTATAAAATATGTTCAATTTTGTTTCATATATGTATTTATCTAGTCATGTGATCTGGAGCTGTCATCTTGGATACAACATATTAATACCTATAAGATTATGCTAACAATGTAATTAATTAATGTCATCAATATTGACCTCAAAATATATTTTTGTAACTTCTAAAAGTTTCTTTCTACCAGAATCCAATTCTGTGCATCGTTAAATGCCACAATCTATGTTTTAAGTTAGTAAAATAAGGTATTTTTAAATGATTAAATTATTTAGGAGTTATAATTCTCATCAATATTTTGTTTGATTTGAGTAAAAAAATACTGATTTGATTCCCGCTTGTAAACCAACATTTATATTTCACACACAAAATTATCAAATAAATGTGAAAATTAATTTAAAGATTCAAAACTACTTTATCACATACCAATTTAAATAAAATTAAATACATTATAGTTATCTACAATGTGTTTTGCATTTCATAAACAGAATACAGAACCCCACCTGGTTTAAATTTAAACATTTATTTTTCAAAATATTTAGACAAACATCATGATTAATTAATTTAAATCACGCTACAGTAGTCAAATGATGTAATGCGGTACCATTTCAATCTAATTGACTGCCAATGACGGGGAAATTGGAGTTCGAATCCTAGTCAGGTTTACTGAGATTGGTTTTAGCTAAATTGTTTCACATTATTCCTCAATGAAAATGGAGGTATTTATCCCTTATCCTATAACTTTCTCATTCTACTCCACTAGCGTAATTTATATGTATGTGTATAACACAGGTGGATGGTGAGGCATAATTAAAGGTTTTTTTTCAACGCATCTCACTATCCGTTTGGGTTATACACATGTACCCTAATTTTATCACGCTAATGGAGGATATATATTTAGACATAAAGTATGACTAGTTTATATACTCATTTATTTTATGTATGCGACACCTTAGTTAAGTCGGTAGCGTGTTTGTCTACTGAGCTAAGGGTCGTGGGTTCGATTCCAGGCATGGCCGAAAAATTTATCGTTGATAAAATATAGGTTTACTCTTTAATATTGATAAATTAATGGCCGGGGACTGGATGTTATGCTTGTCTTAGTGTTGTATTATAAGACATATGAAGCTACGATAGGCCTAGCGGGCTGGTAGTGGAAAATATATTGATTGAATAAAGAACTGGCCCGGGCCACAGGATGGAAACAGCAATGGATGTAAATTTATGTTATGCCCTATTGAACAAACAAGTACTATATCAAGTGGCATACACAAAACAAGATAGCATCTTGATGAAGGTAAAACAAAAGACTAGATGTAAGTTTTCTTAAAAAAAAAAAGGAAGATATTTTAAATAGTACTGTATTTAAAGCGCTAAGGAAGTTAGCGTACCAAAAGGGCTGGGTGATGGGAGAGAAGGGGGAGTGTAGAAGAGGAGTTGAAGATCCTCGGCACAATTGGATTGGCCAATAAAAAACCTTCTAGATCTCAAGTAAATGATATTACACGTCTTCAGTCGAACGCATCTCTCCTAGAGATCGAGTAAAACTGGAGCCTCACACAAAAAAACACAACAGATTTGTTGCTATTGCTCCCCTGACTTGTTTGTGCAAAATGGCTTGTTAGCTCTTCTAACTAGGTACAGTTAACGTGAATTGACATACTATTGTCGCCGTTTGGTTTAAAAACAATTAGATCGGCAAGCGTGTGGATTGGTCCTAAGAGATTTAAAAAAATATACAAAATAGCAGGATGAGTGTGAATTTTCAACGATACTCACTGGCATTCATATTATTAGAGGACTGGAAACCATATTAGGGATAAACCTAACCCTTTTACGCCCATCCAGGAATTGAGTTATCTCTCCGAATCTACCTCTTCCCCCCTTTTTCTTTTTTTCCCATCGCGTCTTAGTGCCCTTTTGTACTATATTAATTTAATTACACTAATGAGGTAAGTGTGAGGAAGGAAGAACTTAGGAGATAATCTACCAGTATTTTCATGGACAGGACGTAGGTAGCCATGCAATAAAAATCGCTTTCAGTACACCTCAAATCCCGTTAGAAAACCAGAACTTAGTACGCATTTATATCGACGTGAGTTAATCCAGAGCCCATAGCACTTGCAAACAACCCAACAGTAATGGTAAAAAATAAAGTCACATTGTGTGGCTTACTTAGATATTAAAGTACAGTAAATTTATGATAAATTATAAAAGAACAACAACCACAAAAAAAATATATTCACTTGTAGACTTTTGGACACATTGTAAAGTGTCTAATAAAAATGTAATGTCTATTCAACAAAAGGTAACGTTGAGATGAATACATTTATGTATTGGGCGCCATTCCTAGGATCTAGGAGAAAGAATAATAAAAATTAAGATAAAAATAAACTTTAGCTCAACTAACTTGGTCAAAGGCACGATGACTCTTATTACTCGAGACCACTGGGTGTGCTCGGGAACGTTTACCTGGATATTACAATGTTAATGTTACCTTACCTACAACCATGGTGTGCTGTTAGTCCCTACAAGAGTTGAAAGAATACTTAAAATAAAACATGAACAATTGAAATAAAGTGGATCATTGAATGAAATGTACTAATTTTAAATTACAATAAGAAAAACAGTCATTGAAATCTATGTGGGCTATTATTATTATTATTATTCTTTCCTTGTTACCACATCCCAAACCTACCTATGGAATTCCAAGTAAATACAATTCTAACATGACAAAATAAAAATAGAATATATTGTATTATGGAGTTGTGAGTAAAACAACAAAAATAAATATTTAGTATTGTAAAAATAAAATCAATGGGATTAATATTTTTACATAAAATAAAACATTGGATTTAATAAAGTGTCTGGATATATTTAGTTTTTTCTTTCTAATAAGGTTTTATATTATTCCTGGATTCTTGGTGATAAAAGAAAATAATTATATATATATTTATAGATTAAGGTTTGGCTGGATCTCACCAAGAAAAATATGCTGTGTTGAAACAGCAAAATGTAAGAAATTTGTTTCCTCTTTTTAACTATAAATGATCCGCAGTTTTCGAATACCAATAAGCTCTAGTTCATCATGGGACTCTGCTTTCCATAGATATATTAATATTCCACTTTTAAAACAGGTTTACACTTTTAAAATAAATTTTTCGAGGAACTACACAAATTTTGTTCCATCCTTTCAAAACGCCGAAATAGAAGACCCTAATCTTCTTCAATAAGTGTTCCAAGAATCAAATTTTAAAAGTTCTATATTCTTCCAAGTCCAAAGAGAAAACTATTAAATTAAAACAAAAGATAAAATGTTGACTATGGACTAGACATGAATATAAAATAAAAATGCAAATTTAATATGAAGATTGAAGTATTTGACTATGAATATGATCAATGTTTCTTAAAAGAATTAAATGTTTATTTTAATCTGTCAAATTTGAAACGCGCGCTAGTTTGGAGGTCTCGTCTTCTTTTTCTTTTACAATCGCGAGAGCCGCCACTCACTTGTTTACCATATCTGCGCATGCGTTGAAATAAATCATGGCCGACATTGAAAATAAATAAAGAAAAGTCAACAAACTTCTTAGAAGGAAATTAATATGTTTAATAAAAGGTAAGTGTTCTTCCTTAGGTCAAAATTATTTATTTAAATTATTTAAAACAGTGTCAGACGTTCTTCCTTCCGTCCTTTTATTTTTTTGAATGGATGTAAATAGTATTATTTGTCACGCCGGCGACACAGCGTGTTTCAAACGAAAATAAATTGGAAACTATTTACAAAGATTGGAAAAAATATAGGGAAATAAATGGTAGGGTGGCAAATAACGTTACA
>CABFWB010000133.1:316347-337061 GCA_902151455.1 Timema bartmani | reverse complement strand
CTTAATTTTAGGGGTAGATATCCAATTCCAAAAACCCCTCGGGGCAACCCTATGAAAACCCTAGATATCAAGTTTCAGCTCAATCGGTAAAATAGTTTAGGCTCTAGTTGGAGGTACAGACAGACAGACAGACAGACAGACGGAAATTCAAAAACCACTTTTTCGGATTCAGGAAGTCATGAAACGTCAAAATTCATCAAAATCTCGAGTTCGATTTTTTTGACGATCACCATACTTTCTCTACCTGTAAGATAGAGAGAAAGTAAATATATGTCCTATCACGTATTAATACTTCAATTCATGTGATATTCAGCTGTCACTTTGGATTAATACTATAAATACATATAAAAATAATATAATGATATGGTAAGATGTTATCAATGTTGATCATAATAAAAAAAAAAAAGGCCTTCCTATGAAAATGTTAGAGACACAAATATTTAATTACTGTATTTAGCTAACAATGATTTAAATATTTTTGTTAATACATTTTAATTTTCCTACAGGCTATCCATATAGTTAACCTAATTGTGAAAGCTTGAAGAAGCTCAAGATTAGAGTAAACGTATCCAAATTTACTTAGACAGAAGTGGAAAATAATTTTTTGAGAAAATAAACACTTCATTACATCCGGCAAGAATTCTATCCCCTATCTGGGGATAGGATTACATCTCTTTATCCAAACACACAATACGATATCAATTTACTAAAGATGACCTGGTGGTATAGGGATAAGGTGTTGGACTTCCATAATGGGGGTGCGGGGCTCAATACTAGGTCACGGCACAAAATTATCTGATTTACAAACCCTTCCTTCACCTCTGAAAATATGTGTATTACTCACAAATTGTGAAATGCCAGGACTCCACCGTGGTTCGGATCCTACGTTAAACTGTAAGTCCTCCATTTCATGTCACAATCACCCTACCGTTTACACATTAGCTTAAGTCCGTATAAGCCGAGAGGGTAGTAAGACGCGGTGATAGCAATAATAATAATATCAATTAATTGATTCCTCCAAATTGGTGATTGAGTGGTCTATGCCGTTTCATTCAAATTTTACTTGTTTGATGTTTACGGGAAGATTTCAGCTCAAATACCAACCAGCTACACAATCCGTTACTTTTAGATCTTCTCTCAACAATAATTTGGGTTCATTTATATCCTTAAACCCGTAATTTTGTTTCAATAATCATATATTAGGTATTCAAAATCATTTGAGTTAATATTATTGATTAAAAACATTATAATTGGTTAATTATATTTTCACTTGAGTTGTATAATGATTTGTAATTTATTTTTTTAAATATGAATCCTCTTTGCATCATTGTTACTAACTGTTTAATACCTATGCCAGTGGATATAATGTGGTCTAAATATGAAACTTATTTATGATAGTTTTCCTGTGACAGGTAAATCGGGTTTATAATCCAGGCCAGGTATACTGGAAGTGTATTTTCCTAATGTTGTTTCCCATTCTCTTTCATACGCAAATGTCGAATATAGATTCTACATTCTTTATTCCTACCATATTAGTGCAATTAGTTAATAAATAATTAATGGTCAAGTGTTCAAATTTCATGGCTAGGGATACAGAGGTCCCTACTTCGATCCCCATTGCTTCCAGATTCTTCTGTGAAGCAGTGGGTCTGTAGGCCTAACGGGGTCAACTCTGCCTCGTGAGGACAATTGGGAAGTTACTTGAGTAAACAAGTTGTGGATCTGGTCTAGAAAACTGATATTGATGGATTGAGGGTTCGTTGTGCATATAAAATGATCCTATCTATTCACAAATGTTTGCACTATCTTCGCTAACAGACTGCAGACACTTGGCTGGTATACCTCGCTTGTGGGCGACACCTAGGAGATTTTCTAATCTTTTTTGAAATAGTATATATTTGCGCATAAGCAAAACGTATAGTCAGATGTAGGGAGAAATCAAATAACACGGTTTAGTTCAAGATATATCAAGGGATAAGTAAAGTTGTTTTACAGAAACTGCTCACTTATAAGTTTGGAAAATGACTGTAAAAACCCTATTGTTAAATAACGTGTTGTAAATCAATGCACTAACACCCAATTCGAACCTCAAACATTTTGTCCAAACAAAATATTTATTTTGTGACCACTACTGTAGATGATAGTGTATAAAAAACATATATATATGACTATTCATATAATGTTGGTGATTTAATACAAATGTAATTTTGTTTAATAGTTCAATTTTATTTTACAAACTACTTTAAGGGAAACAAATTATTATTTCAACACAGAGACGTGCAGAACAAAATTTAACTATCCCTATATCATTAAATTCAAATTTAACTTCCATACCGAACTTCTAATCGAATGTTAATGAAACTAACCTTTACGTAATCAGTAACTAGATGTATGAGATACAAAAATTTAATGTATTCATGGTAATGCATTTTTGAATGCAAAACATAAAAAAAAAGTTTGTTTCATGTTTTATAAAATACTTAAGCCTGTATTTTAAAAACATTTGCCACGAAAAATAATCTCTTTCTTATCAAATTATTCCCTCAAATACACGATTCGTTCCAGCAAAATTAAAAAAAACTCAATAGCTTGCAAACCTAGTATTTAGTATTTAAATGGTGTGTTATTTCGATGGAACAGTTACTAAGAGAGATAAAATTCTGTCAAAGCTAAGTACTGAACCCTTTTATTAAATTATTAAATTTATTAAGTAGACTACACATTGCTTAGAGTAATATTTTAAAAAGACTCTCTCGAAAGCCTTTCATTATAATAATGAGACTCATCCCCGTCAAAGTCCAAAGATCACGCATTTAGTAATGAGAGAAAACTTATTAGACCCCGTCAGGATTAGGAGCTAGAATCAGCCTATTCACTCATGGGTGTATCCCGATAATCCCATGTCTGTCCACGTACTTAGGCTGATGATGGTTGCTCTTCTCTCACCCGCGCATGCGCACTGACCAATTTAATTATATCACGTTAATTCAGTGTGTGGGAACGAACAGAGAGGAGGTCTGGGGGGAATGTAAACATGTATGGGATGGGGTAGGCCTATGTGAGTAAAGGTATATGCGTGTACACGTGTGTTAAGAGCGAAGGGTTGGAGAAGGGAGGGGGAAAATGCTCGCTGGGCTTGATATAATATCAATTACATTTCCAAGGGGATATATATAAAAAATTTTTACGGGGTTTGATTGACCAATTTCAATTTGATAGTGGATTGTAGACAAGAATCATAACGTTTATATATTTGTTCTAGCTACAGATTATAGATTAAATTACTGGTAGTGCTTAAATACTTTTAAACCACTAAAATGTATTATTAATAGAAATACAAAGGACACAAATCTTTAGGATATATTCCTTGACCTTAGTTATTTTCAATTATGTAAAAAGAGTTGAATAGTTCTTGATCAAATAAATAAATGTGGGCTTAAATTACAAACATAGTTAACCAGTCCAAATAATTTATTAAAAATTAATCGAATCTAGGAAACCCGCTTCAGTGGCCAAATGGTCTAAGGCGTTGCTCTCGTGTAGAACTGGCCTGCTGAAAACGGGGATATTGGGGCTCGAATCCTGGTCGGTTTTTACTGAGGGTGGATTTTCCTAAATGGTTTCACACTCTTCTTCCATGCAAATACAGGTGGACTACCTCTAAAATGCTTCCTTCCTAATCCCTGCCTCATTAGAGTAATTATCAAATATGCGTAGAGCCTGAACAGATAGCAAGACGCGGAGAAAAGAGATTTATAAAATACTCCAGTACCAGAGCTACTCCAGGACCTGAGTTAATCCAGGATTCGTCCTATGTTCAGATTTACCCATTAAATTTAAAAGTAGTTTAGGTAAAAGTTATTTTGAATATAACATGGTGCTATTTAACATAAACGTAATAAAAATGCATTTGATTTAGACGTCACTGAAGATTCAACGCCGTAAATATTAACTTCAAAAAGTTTACAAATGCAAAAAAAACAAAAAAACATACACACACAATCTAATTACACCAAAATCACATTACACATTGACACCGTTCTTTCCACGGCATTCATTACATTTGCAAGTTTGTTGAACAATATTTCATGTTTGATTACTGAAGTTCAACAATAAACGTACCGTTAGGTACACGGTATCGCGTCATTACGTAATTGTTGTGTAGATTTATACGTGAACATAAAGTCATTAATATCTCGCAATTAACTGTGGAACTGTGCGCGCGTAGCGAGTACTTCAACGAAACGTGACATTTGTTGTGATAGGACTTGCGGCACACATTTAAGAAATTAAATCATTTTTAGCGACTAAACCGAAGTAAAGAGTAACAAATCTTTGATTAAATGTATTTCAAATTTATCACTTGATCGATTTGCTTTTAAAATGTTTTTAGATTTTATTACATATACATATTAAGGCATATTTATACCAATACTAAATACAGCTGCAGAGGTAGGTTCTTAGCATGGACATTCTAAGAACAAGACCACTATACCATAACAATAAACTTACTTAATTAACCTGGGACAGCACCTCTCGCATTACACACCTTAATCTCAAGCCAAGGAGTTATTAATAAATGTTGTACTAAAGAGTGTATAGCCAAGAATTTAACACAAATTTAGCACTAAATTATATTGAGCACTACCTTTGACTTAATATGTGTAATAAACTCCAAACTGTTAATTCAATATAATCGGCTAAAATATTTTAATCGTCTTCTTGTAATGATAGATATATAATTGGACTAGGTGTATTAGTGGAGTGAGGTCCTGTTTTAACTTTATTATTTGGCATTTTGTCTGCCTGTTTGTTCCGCAATTACTTGCAAATGTGTGGATGCATTTTAACAAAATTTGGCAAGGACATGATTTAAGCCTACGCCAAACGACTTATGTAAATGCCTTTTTTTTTTGTCATCTATTATAAGATTGACGTCTTAAAATACATTCAAAATGGCTATTTTTTATAATATGAATATGTCATACTGTTTAATATTGTATTTATTTGGTTTCTGTCCAACTTAATCAAAATGAGAACTATTAACTTCAAATACAAGGAGAAATTATAGTACATATTTCAACTTGATATCAAAATATAAATATTACATTATTCTGAACATGATGTACTTGAACTTTACGAAGGAGGGAGGGCTACTTTTAACAAAACTATTAGTATCTAAGCTTTAGCATTTATTGTAGAAGGAAAAGATGTGATAAAATAAAACATCTAATATAGATTATAATAATCACTTAATCACACTAAATTATGCAATGCATTCCGTTCCATGAAGAGGGACTGAAATTATAATCAAATTAAGATACACATTGACTTCCAATATCCTCATCCAGTTAATCGCTTATCCTCTATTTCTGCATCAAAATACTTAAACAACTAGCTCTAAGAGAAAAAAAAATATTAAATTGAAACATTTATCATTTAATACAATGTATCTCTTAAACATTTACAGTTAGTTTCAATTGATAAAATCTGCTACCAAACGAGCTGGAAAATCTTATAATAAACCGCCATAAACACAATAATTAAATGATATTCATTTTATTATCGATATTATATCAACATTGAAAATATGTATCAGATCTACAGTACAGGTCAAAGTGTGGTATTATTGCAAATATAATAAATTAAAATGGTTTTGTTATTGGAAATTTAATAGTTCAATAATGACCACAATTTTTTTAAACATAATTAATATTAAATTTTAAACATTTCATTGTATTGGCTTTGGGCGAAAACGTTCATTATCAATTAATCAAATTGGTTTCTATATGTTTATACGACCTTTTTAAAAAATATATATAGTTAACTCTAGTGTAATATTGACGTCACACAAAAAATCATTTATATTCTCATATAGTAATAAATAAATTTAATTTTAACTTGAAAATATCACCAAGATGAAAATAAAATAAAAAAATTTTGCTTTGCATAAAACTAATTATTAAAACTACTAATAATTTAATGGCTTGACAGTTAGTGAATTGGTCGCCTGAATGATGCAAAAAGCTAAAGGTCAACTCCAACCAATAACATTTAAAATGTTTTTTCACTATCTGGCATTATTAATATCACTTCAATGAGATTCAGGTGAAGTTACTTTAGTCCAATCCATCCCCCCCTTTATCCAATAGACTAAGACCCTTATACTCAATGTCACAAAAATTAGTCAACAGTTATACCATTATACCTTTCAAAGGCTTTCTGAACTTTCAATGTGTAATGAAGTGTTCCAAATTGTCAACAGTAGTGTCATAATTTATTTCTATATACCTAATTCATAGCCTAAAGTGAATTGAATGCGCAACAGTTATAGAGATTGTTGACTACAAAATGCTGACTAGCCTGTTGCATTTCATCTCTATTCCATTCCAACCCTATCCCCCACCTCCTCAACGCTTTATTTTATCTTTACTCTTATCCTCCTCTCAGCTTCGCACTCGCTTTGTACATTTTTTTTCACTACTTGATTTCTAGAAACATTATTTTGTTACTTCGAGATATATGGTTTTTTTTCTTTTTGCCCCATACAACTTCACAAACCGGGGTAGTTAGAAAAAACCTTATGAGGTTGGTTGTATGAAGGAACTTCATCTCATGGAATAGAGAAGCGTGTCAAGAAAATTACGAAGAGGGAGAAAGGGAAATGAAACATTATGCCAACTGTTGATTGACTTTTGAAATGGAAGACTAAAAATAGTCAAGTTATTTTATCCGACATAAAACAACGTACGCTCGAAACGTATTTTAATGTTAGTTTAATTGCATAGATTTTGATTCAATAGCACGTTACTAGTGTAGTTTATTAATTCGGATTATATACATCTGTTAATTTAATTATTTATTCTACAAAAATATATATTAACAGTTTTACTTGTAAAAAATAAGAGCATGTGTGGGCCTAGATACAACTTATTGATTTAGTTGAGTCAGTTTTGTAGCTACAGAATCAGATTTGCAATTAAATACTAATTAATTGTTCCTCTATCTCGTGTAGACTGGAGTGATGGATATACAAATATCGGTGTTTCTTGTAGCACGTCTTTGTACCAAGCTAGATCAGTACCTAATATACGATTGTTGATCTGTTTACATACACTACTGTTTCCAGCCGGGGCCTGGGTCAGTTTTTGATTCACATTTTCCACTACCAGCTTAATAGGACTGTCGTACCTTCATATGCCTTTTAATCTAACTTAAATCTAGAACAGGCACAACATCCCATCTCCGGCCATTAATTCATCACTGTGAAAGGGTAAACACACATTTCACCAATGATAACTTTTCTGGCCATGATGGGAATTGAACCTAGGACCCCTAGTTCAGGGGGGAGAAACGCTACAGACTGAGCTGAGGTATCAGATGCCTTAAGCTCTATTTAGTTTAATGACACACTACCATGGCTACCACGGTAGAGCGGTATCCATGTAGAATCTCATAACCAGGGTTCAAATCCCTTTCCCGATTTAATTTATTTAAATTAATATTTCCTTTAGTTTTGACCAGGGTTGCGACTAGTTTCTTCATACCAAATTCCCTACGTTTCCAGGCTTTCCATAAGGAATTACAATTTTCGCAGGAAACTTAGTTAGTGAAAAGAGTAATCAAATTTAATTTTTCATCAAACTTAATAGTGTGTTACCTATGTTCAGAACAAGATTATATAAGATTTAAGGGGAAATACATCTTATGTCACTTCACAACTCTTTAGTGAGGAGTAACAAGACATGATTGAATCAACCTGCTTAATTCTTAGGTTCACTTTGTCCATCAAAAGACCTTTTAATTTGAGCTTTCCTTTGTCAAAAATAAGATAGTTTTTTAAATAGATTTAGCAAAACACCCTGTGTCTTTCCGGATTTTTCCAGACAAAAAAAAATATTGTGTTTTATACTGGTTTTTCCATATTTTCATCTTTGTGGAAGCGCTGTATAGCTAAAACCAATCAAACAAGCCTTTGATTTAAACGTTAGTTTAAGTAAAATATAAAATGATCAAATTCAAAATGTATGTCACGTTGAACAAGAGTTGGCAATTTAGTGATAATATCTTTAGAATCCGTGGTTAGGTTTCCACTATAGTGAAATTCACGTAGGTATTTTTATTGTGTGTTCAGATATATCAATAAAAAAAATAAAGCAAATAGGCCTACAGCACTAACGGAATGAAATACGAAACCCATCTCACATTTCGTTCAATTTCCAAGACATATTGCAAACAAGCTAACACAATAAACATTATTATGATTTCCTCTAGGGATTTTCCTAAAATTGATAAAAAGGGGGAAGGGAGATAAGTAGCCAAATACATATCTAAGGAGAATGCTTGTCCTATATTAGTTTGTGCCTAGGCTTAAATGATGTAGCATGTATCTGTTTTTGTTTCATTATTTTAATTGAAAACAACACCTGGACACGTGAATCGAACCCTAACTGGGAGCCTTGGCTCGGTACACCCAATGCTTTAACCACCGAGATATCCAGGATTAGTCCCGCTGTCAATTTTCAATATAGAGAAAATTATTTTTAGCTGTGGCTACAACCGTACCTAACAG
Source organism: Timema bartmani (assembly GCA_902151455.1). Taxonomy (NCBI): domain Eukaryota; kingdom Metazoa; phylum Arthropoda; class Insecta; order Phasmatodea; family Timematidae; genus Timema; species Timema bartmani. The sequence goes on along the minus strand of CABFWB010000133.1, from coordinate 328,489 downwards.
ATATAATAATAGCTCGACTTATGAATCCATAATGATATGCACATACGTACAGTTGCCATTTTACAATTGGCAGCATAAAGCCCTCCCGAGTCGAAGGTGGCTGTGTTGGCTGATAGCTCGTGATTTTAATTAAGCACTCGTATGTAGCTGACGATTTAATCACGTCCATCACAGAGACTGCCTTAAATTATAAGTGAAGATTGACCCTGGCATACCAGGTCAAAAGTCCCGGGCTTGATTCCCGTGTCCAGGGGTCATTTTTTCAATATAAAGAATTTGATAGTTACGGATAAAGCAGTATCCAAATAACAAATAAAATAGATTTACTGTTTTTCTTTAGAGCCACGTATTACGACTACCCGTTCGGGCTACAAGTTTTTGTACTAATTACGCTTATGGTTCTAGGGATGAGGTAGGTTATATTTATAGAAGTTGTATCCGCATTTAAGTAGAGGGAGAGTAAAAAACCATTTTGGAAAACCACCCTCAGGTATACATGACCGAGCTAGATCCTTGGTCCCACCGTCATCGGCAGTTTAGTCTACTGTGAGAGTGGCGCGTTTGACCACGTGACCATCGAAGTGAGTAGTGTGGCTGTACAATCCATAATGTATTTGTTTTAATAATATCTAACGAATACCATTTCTTTGGCTAGGGGTTGTTTGGATGTTTAGACCTAAGCTTCATATCAGAAATTGTTTGTTTCTTTCTGTTTATTTATTTAACTAAAATCATCTAGAATTAAAATTAAATAGGTTATATTCATAATTATCTTTATCAATTTAATAACATCAAATGGTTTTGGTACATATAACGCAACTACACTATCAATAAATTTTTTTATATCCCTTAAACTTGCCTGCTTAAAAACTTAAAAGGTTTATCCGAAACATTTTGAAATCTCATACTTTCCATAGACTATAGAGAGAGAAAAAGGGTTTTAATTAATTTTGATGTTTAATTAACATTGTCAGAGTAAAAGAGCACTGTTTGTAACGATTAAACTTTAATAAATTATAATATATTCATTATTAAAATTTGAATAATTTGCACAGAGATGAGTACAAATATTTGAATCTTTCTGACGATAAATAGTAATCATTTTACAATACGTTGAAATAATCATTTATTGCAAATTTGCCGTTATAAAATCCGGAAGAACTGGGGAAAACAGATAATTTTTTTGTGTCTAGAAAAATCCGGGAAAACACAGGGAGTTTTGCAAAATCTCTTTAAAAACTATCGTTTTTTATTATTCATTTAAATTTATGTAAAAGAAAATGGCACCCGGACACGAGGCTCAAATCTTGATTCATCGAATTACTGCGCCAATGAATGGTTATAGTTGTATATTGTTATATTATTATTAGCATTTTGTTTTACTAGCTGCTCGGGTTATACACATTTTTACATTTTGGACATGAGTAAGATTGAGTTTAGAGGAAGTGTACCAACATTTAGTAAAAAAAAACACCTCAAGTACATATAACGGAGATTTTAATCCTGATCTTGACGTAATTGGCAGTTCAGCCTCTCGCGAGAGTAATGCCTTAGACAATTCGTCCACCAAAGCGGGTTCTATTTGTTTTAAATTTAGATAGCGAAAATATATTAATTAATTTCATGTGATAATAATTGTACTGAAGCAAAGAGGACTGATACATATTTTTTTTTAATGATTTGTATTTTCTTTTCTAAAACATTATTTATCTTAGGAACGTGAGATAAAATATCTGGATCACCACAAAATAGTGGTGGTTTATTCTACGTTCAGCTCGTGGGATGTTGCCAGGGCAAGCGAAGCTTGGCAGTATTCTATTAGTAAAATGTTACCCTCTTTAGAAGCCGAACGGGCTAAGGTGTCATTCGCGTGCTAGCCTAAACTGCTGATGACAGGAAGATTGAGGTATAATTGGCAGTGTGTACTGATAGTCAGTTTTCCAAAATATTTTTCCCTTTACCTCCACGTAAATGCAGGTAAGTTTCCTCTAAATTCGAACATCCCCATCCCTGCCTCACTAGCGTATTTATTACATATGCGTACAACCTGAATAGGTAGTAGAAGCAGTGCTAATAAAACTAAGATGCAGTGATAAAAAAAAGTAAAGTGTTTCCTCCATTTCGTTAAGCGTTTGATCAACCACACCCAACATACTGCAATGAACTAATGTAATTTTATTGGATATAAAGAGTGAGCTTCAACTGATTAGGAATAAACAAATTATTAGTAACCTACATTCCCGTGAAGACTTGATTTCCTTGGCAACGTCCCATGAGCCACCCTTGAAATAGATACATGAAGCACATGTGAGTATTAAAAAAATTAATTTAATGTTGGATTTTAGAGATGTATATTGTTCCATTTCAAACTATTTAAAATTGCAATGTATTACTCCATCTAATAGTTTATTCTTTGGTAATAGGTATATTTAATTATGATTTTTTTTGCCACGTCTTACTTTTGAGATGGAATTTATATATATAATCAATTTCATAAGAATTTCAATATTCATTTGTATATTGTGAGACTTGGGAAAGTCATAAGATCATGGGAAATGGCTTAAGTTATTCTACGTCTCTTAAACTTAAGGACCATCTAAGAGTAAAAGTTGTCATCTGAGCTTTACTTAATAATTGCCTAAAAATCACTTATAAGCTCGCTCCTTTGGGAAACGTGACTATAGTACCACATATTAGGATGTAGAAAACGCTAGAAAGGGCAAATGTTTTTAATTTTTTTTTATATAAAAACATTTTTTTTTCGGGCCAAAATAAATAAAATATTGCTTAAGTAAAATAATATAGATTAATCTTCTTCACATGGTGATATCAAAAGTTGTTGACTATCAGTCATGAACACAGTGGCATTAGATGAGAAACCTTTTGAAAATAGAGAGAAAATAAGTCATTTTATTCCAAGATACCCTTGACACATATTCAAGTAACATTGAAGTCACCATACGAAGAAAATTAAACTCTATTTTTCCAATTATCTTGAATTATTTTTACCAAAAATGTTTTGTTATAAAAACTGCAAAAACATTTACCCTTTCCTGTGTACCCTACAAACCCACCTTAGTAGATTACTGTTTCTTACTAAAGCTTCTTCTCTTAGTATAACTTAAATTAGGGCTTTAGTCACAACAATCCACTAGTTTGGCCTGGCTAGTCAATATTTAAATACATTAGTGAGCTAGGGGTGAGTAAGGTAATATATAAGGGACATACTGTATGTGTATCTGAAATTGTGAAGAATTAAAGTAGGAAACCTTGTAAGGAAAAAACAGAAAAAAATCTCTTATGACATAAGGCAAGGAATCAAACTCTAACCTACCCATCACAAGGAAACTAGACTATGATTTCCAATTTTATCATCATCCTTAGCTTTGTTTATATATAAAAAAAATTCTGGCCAATCAAAGAACAAATTGTGTAGAGCTGAATACCCACGTAGAAGGTTGGAATTTGTAGGTTGGTACTCAATCTGTGAGAGAAAAAATGAACTAGCTTTTCTTTTGCACAATTATTCTNTACCCAATGCAAAAAACAACAAAATAACACATTATTTTCCACCCCTATAAGTAGTGACTATGAATCTTTCCGCCCTAACTATAATCCCAATTGACCATCTGAAAATCAGGCTAAAAAGAATTATAGCTCTTCCCCAATACACCCTACCGATTTGGTAGTACTGTGTGTATACACACACACACACACTTATATATATATATTACACAAGCACACAGCTTATATACAAGTAGCAGGAACAAAAAAATACGACCAGGAAAAGAATCTCTTGCAATAATTTTCCTTAAAAAATGTAGAGGAAAAAATAAATGCAGTTTTTCATGAGCTGGTGAGATTTCGGAGGACGAAACGAAAGCAAAAAGGAATATAAAATAGAATCGTATATATTTGGGGAGTATTTCAAGTGCTTTGCTACAAATTTTTCCTAAGTTCTGAAATATGATACGCTATCTTCATTGTATGGTTTCTCATATTGAGAAAGTATTGTAATCACGTGAACTTTTACCTTGATATTATCGAAGATTTATGTGACCACAAACTCCTAAAAGGGAGTCTTAAAATTCTGTGTGTCCCCATGTCTGTCTAACCGTCTGTTATTCCTGAGAATAGTGCCGAAACATTTGAATGGAGTTTTTTTTAAACTCAATATGTAGATCTTAGATGGTCATACCTAAGGAATTTTCAGTTTTTTTATTGCATCCCTCAAATAAATGATATTCTAAAAATGAGTCATTTTTTAAAAATCTGAGTTATTTCAAAATTGGCTTTATTCATGTTGTTTAAAATATAGAGACTACCTGAAAAATAAAATCGAAGAGTATCGTACCATTTCTAACCTTTATAGCAATTACTTGAATAATTGTGAGACACATAAATCAATGAATATTTAGAATACACATATTTAATAAATTGTGCTAGGTAAACTTTCCATTTCATGGTCAATATTCAAGTCAATAAACCTTAGCGTCAAATACTTTCATAAACATTAATAGTGAAACTGCACTGGTTATATAGTGGTTCATTTACAGGGCTTAGTATCTAATGAGTACTTAAATGATTTTTATGTAAAAGTTGTTAAATATTTATAATGTGAGTAGTCGACTTTCAAGCAAACTTAACATTAAAACGAATACAGCTTCCACTACCTTGGTCGTCCAACTTGACAAGCTTGACGTTTAGTCGGTGTCCACCTACGTGGGTTCATACCTTAAAATTATATATATTTAAGACTTTAAAAGATTACGAGGATATTTAAGAGGATACGGCTATGATTTACCAAGTTTATGTTGTAAGCCATACGTTCTATGTAAACTTCCAAATAAGTCTACGACCATTTATCTTGCTAGGCTACCCTTTTTTAGTTCTCTATCAACATGGGCCCTAAAAATTAAAATTATATAGTTTCCGATAAGAGGAAGTAAACAATAGCATGTACTTTAATATTTGCGAAGTAAAGTCCGCCATCTTGTTAGCAGACCCCATATCCCCACCCTATTTTCTTGTGCACCTTCTTTCCCCTCTCCTTCCGCTGAATGGTTTATTCCCTAAGGCGAATGCCCTAAATCCTTGCATGAGCTACTGGTACAGTGTTCGCAAAGTAAATGTCCTTCCCCTCTATATCCCCAACAACTCTACCCGCTATCGGTGCATGGTCTATGCAGTTTAGTGAGTAGTAAAATGTAAGTCTCGCCGCTCTAAACTGCCAATAACACAAGGTTGAAAGTTTGGAGTAAGAATAAACCAATAGCCCGTTAAATTGGAAAAATGATTTTTTTTTTGCAATAGTGTTTAATAATTGTTTCTTTATTGGAATGTATATATGGGTGTATGATGAATACCTATTTAACTTCCGACTAGTGTATAAGAGTAACTATTTATTGAAGACAACTATTTGAAACTGTCAAACAGGTTCCGATTTAGGGCCTCCAAAGAATGGAGTCGCAATCTCAGCGTTTTAGATTCTAGATAAGTTATTTGGAAGATCAATTGTACCCTTTCAAAAGCAAGTTTACTGAGGTGCGATATTTAGATGACATGTTTATTTGACCCAAATTTAAAAATCTATATGTTTAAATAAACACAAATAGTAGAAATACTTAGAACACGGCCTCTTAAAAAAGGTATTAGATTCAAAATACTACTTTAATAATCACAACTTATGTTTCATTTGAGTGCTAAAAATTCACTGAATCCTCGCCGAGAATCTAACCCAGGATTCTAATATATGAATGTAGCATCAATACTATCATCTCATAATAAGATGTGATCACTAAACAGACAAAGACATATTCACCATAGATCATTTTTACAAGCTTATGTATTTTGTGTGACTGGTTTATCGGGTTTGAGAGGAAACATTTTACTGGTTAAGTCCTGTAAAGCTTAGCTGAACTTGTAAAACACCCACGAGCTGTCCATAAAATATAACTTGTAGAAATGGGTATTACAGGATCAATGTGGGATTAGTCGTGGAGAACTATTATTTCCTAAATATCAATGTGCAAAGAAACAAATATATCTGTTAAGCCCAATATTTCAAATTTAAGTATTAATAACGTAAAGACAAGTCAAAACTAACTTAAGTTTTTAGTATACCTAATAGGCCTTTACTACGATGGGCTATAAAATTATTCCAAACGAGTCATCATTCACACTTATTTTTATTTGGATCTGTAATCTTTATAGAAATAAAGTTTATTCAAACATTAACACTATAATTTGTATGATCACGTGACTCATTGTGATTTAGTTGCTCATCACTTAAGAAAAGGAAGTGATTCCATTCCCAAAAAATCTCCGTTCATGGTTCTTTATTTTAATTAAGTTAAAAAACGTAGCCATAATTAGTCATAAAAATATTACGTAAGCATAAATAGTGTATATAATTTTGACACCAAAATAATTTTTAATTTACAAATTTTACATAAATATGTTTTAATTAGTTTTAAAATCAAGGTCGTGTTTTCTCGACCAAATAATAATTTGGTTAAGAAAAACAGATTAAAAAAGATCCGGTTTATAGATTGCCATTTGAAAGATTTCTTGCACTTCTGAAGATATACATTACGTAAATAAAAGAATATTATTTTGGTTTCCAAATGGGCGATAGGAAAATAAAAACATAATTTGGATTTATCATATTCTACAAAAATAGGCCTACTTGGTTTCCAAAATGGTCGAAACGGAAAAACACAGTTTACATTTTTCATATTCCTAAAAATGTTTTGGACAAAATATATGGTGTACCAGGTAGCTTATAAAAATGAAGGTGTAGGAATAGATGATGTTTTAAGATACCTCTGGCTGGGTCTAAAATCTGACGTCAGGGCTTGAGTGCCAACTTGCCGACTGAGCCCTTGAACAGTCAAGGTTTTTACGAGAGGAGGTTTACGACCCCGATGGCTGTGCCGTGCTGTCAATGACAGTATAACATTACAGTGCCTTCTGCTTCCTATATACCCCAGATGTTACTACACAGGGATGGAACAAGTACCGCCATGGGGGACAACGTTTGAAAGAAATATGACGTTTGAATAGTGTATAATCTATAACTTACAGTTTCATATACATGTGTTATATAATACTAAAACATAACTTAAAATATCACACCTTTGGCTAGCAGAATTTAACCCTTCTATTGACAACGTTAATTAGAGCAAATTTTAACATATATAGTAGTGAAACATAGATTAATGGGTTATCATGTTCTAGATAAGTACATACATATATACATACGCGCACACGCACACACATACACACATATACATACACACACATACTTATACATACGTATACATACACATATCTACATAAATACATATATATATATATATAATCACGACGTTCCCTTATGGGGTAAGCAAAAAACTGTGAGTGTGGCTAAAAACAAAAAGCTATTATATAATTAACCCATCCTCAGTCATTTTATTCATCCTTCCCCATCTTTGCGTAGTCACTTCATTTTAACAACATTCATACACTCACCCACTCGACATGCCCAAGCCAACGTAAGACGCTTTTTTTTTTCACAGTCCTATTGGATCCCCCCTCGAACCACATTCCTTAAGCACCCAGTCATTAATGACTCTGTCCAAGCTTTTACACATACATGTCTTAATTATCTCTTTCAAACCGCATTCACCTTGATCTTGTGTTTCTCCTAAAAAAACCCAAGCTTCACATCTATATAGCATTGTTCGTGTTAACGCACTTTTATATACTGATATCTTTGCCTTTTTCGATATTACTTCATTCTTTGCAAAAGTTCATATACATCCAACTATTCTCCTTGATGCATCCACCCATCTGTCGATTTACCCATCTAGCCTTTCATTTATAAAAAAAAAAATCTAACCAGATACAATAAAACATTAACTTGTTCTAACAGTTTTCCATTTATACTAATCTGAAAATAATTCCCTGATCAATCTTTATTGAATTTATGACCTTAATTTTGGAGAAATTTGTAAGAAGATCTATTCTTTCTGTCACCACATTAAAACAATTTAATGGATTATAAAGGTTACTTTCAACCTTAGCCACTAATACGGAATCATCTGCATTTAGCATCACTCTAAAATTCACATTGTCCATCTGCCCACCAGCCGCGTACACGCAGCCATCCTTCAATACTCCATGAATACATTAAACAACCATGGAAACATAACACAACCTTGTCTAACACTCTGTTCAGTGTCAAAACATTCGCTCACCATAACGCACGCTTTACGTCCACCACACACCACGATAATTGCATTTAATAACCATGCAGCCACACGATACTTTCTCAGAACATTCCATAACTTAGTCATATTCACCCGATCGTACGCTTTCTCTAGATCAATACATGCACAATATACGTTCTTACATTTCTTAGTTGCTTGTTGCCAAGCAAATATCTGTTCTATACAACCTCTACCTGGTATGAAGCCACATTTCACACCCTAAATCTTGATCACAGTTTTTTCACGCACCCTCTCAATTAAGAATATCCCGAAAATTCTGCCTAAAATACTCGACAAGCTAATTTCCTTATATTTTTTATATTCACTCTGCCTTTGCCTAGTGACATTTAAACATAATAAAATTGCCATATTTAAAAACTTCAAAAATATACAATTAAAAACACGCAGGTAATTAAACATATAGCCTAATAAATAGAGGTCGTAGATGTGGATGTACAAATTGATACGTGTATTTGTATTAAATGATAATGGGTTCTGGAAAAGTATTAATATATTTGTTAGGTTTGGTACGAAAAGTGGTTGGCTTACGTACTCACTCTCTGGCATTGGGAGCTCGAAAATTCACTGCCGCACTTTCAAAAGTGCGCTACCTATACCTATCTTGAGATACTTCTATCTGGTATACCTCACTACACCCTATCTCTTTCCGGTTCACTCTAATGTTATTGTCTCTTCTGGGTCTTGCTCTTTCCAATGGTCTCTTCCCACTGGATTTGCCAGTCAATAGCCTGAGTCTGATTATAGATTCTTCCATTAGAACTTCATTGTACTGTACATTGTGACATGCCCACCCCATTCTGTGAGATCTTACTATCCTAACAATGTCTTGTGATGAGTATAGAGTATGTAACCCATAATTATGTAACCTTCTCCAAGGCTTATAGTTGGGTTTAAATTTAAAAATTTGATTTTCTTCATGACGAACTATAATGTAGGTGCGCTGCTTCTAGTGCACGCGTTCAGAGATTGGTGTACCTCATTTCTATCCTAGAGGGTTATATCTAAGAGAGCGAGAACATAAGACTGCTGTTAAAACACAGTGCTAATTGAAAGGATCATTAAGAAGTAAAATAATGTCATTTTAAAGGTGAAGTTCAATCAACCCAAGTTAGATATTTACAGGGATATTATTTTAAGGGTGTAACACCAGTTGACAAGAGATGATGAAAGTAGGCCTATCCCCTCCACGGATTGTTCGGGCACATATTAAAATGTCACCATAATATCAAAAATAATATTAGGTCATGCAATAAAACCATATTTACTTGAAGTTGCTGTTTTTGTATTTTTAAACTCAAAAGTTTTAACTAATTTTCTTTTTCGGGAGTTATCAAACATTTATGCCATAGTGTTTAATTTACAATTTATGAAAACTTATGGCTCGGTTTAGTTCAGTATCCACTTTCTGACATCAATATAACTTTTATGTCGAAAGTAAATTAATTTGAATTACCATTAATTATGTAAATGAGATTGTTAATTAGGATGCAACTAATAATATGTTTACCTAGTTTGTTTAATCACGAGGTATATTTCTCATCCAACATCTGGTTCTGTCCCACATGTGTTGTGTGTAGGTCGCGAAAACACTAGGTACGAGATGCATATGTGACCTTTCAACTCTCACCCTAATATGGAAGCTTGGCACCGAGGTATAATTATTATTTACTGTGCTTACAACATCCTGTATATCCACCCCTACGTCCCAACAGCCTCTTCACTTCTTCCTCCACGTNCCACCCACGTAAGTACCACCCTCACCAACCCTCTTTCCGCATCGACCAAAACGCGCAATCCACCCATAGCCCGCCCTCCTTTTAGAAAATCATTCCCTATTCCCAATACACGGACACCGAATTATAATCTCACCTTGTTGTGTGCCTACTCTTCCCATTCATTTTACACGCATATAATATATCAAATCTAGAGGCTTACTTACTGCCCTCCACTTCCAACTTCTCCCCCAAACCTTCTGAACCTTTCTCTACACGCTTCATTTTCATCCACTTTTATTCTCTTTCTCTCTCTTGCATCATGATTTATACTTTATTTTGTCTTTTTAAGAGTTTCCACCACCCACCACCCTTTTCGCTTCAACCCATGTATTTATATAAAATTGTATTCCAATTATGTCTTATACTCTTTATTATATATATATTATCTTATATTATTCCTCGAGCTCATATGTAAACAAGATTCTTAAATATGGAATATAGGGAACGCGAAAAAAATCAATTTTTTTTTTGCAGTTTTTATAGTAAAACATTTGTTTGTCCAAGATAAGTAAAACATTTGTTTCAGTACAAACAGTGTTTAACTTTAACCACATGGTGGAATAAACATTTATTGAATATCTGCTATGAGCATAGTGGCATTAGATGACAAATAATTTTAATTAAGAAAAAAGTTGTTATTAAATTTCAGGAAAACTTTGATAAATATTAAAGAACTGTTGAGTTTACCATATGAAGAAAATTATACTCTTATGTTTATGCTGAAGTAGTATTCGATTTGTTTGACCAAAAAAGTTTTGGTATAAACATTTTAAAAACGGTGACCTTTTTTCACGTCCCCCAGACCCCCATATTAAAGCATTAATTTTCTAGCGCTAGCCAATAATTTACGAAGCAGCCTACTGGGTCAAAACGGTGTTTTTTCCTGGTTCGGTAGGAACTGACTAACCCTTTGCAAAATACTTTGTTTACCGTCTCGTCTGGGCTTAAATTAGGTAGGCCCGTTTACTTTGAAATGAGGCAAACGACCAACCACTTTTATGGGTCCTTTTTAGTATCTCTGTTTGGTCAAAATTAAGTATTTGCTTGATAAGGAGTAATATGGGCAACCTCTTCCCAAAGACAGTGCTTACATTGGTTAGTGTTTATGGAGAGGGGTTCTAAATATTAAGTATTTATAAGGCCTTGATAGAATCAGGGATTGGTTAGAATGAAATATTATCTAGATTAGAAGGCAACCATGGTACCAAGGGATTCGAATTTAATTTCCAATCGTATTTCCAGGCTTTTTTAAAACCTTTAACAGTGAGTGCGTGTATAATAATAGCCTTTAGTGTCTAGCTGAGTCATGTCTGCTAATAATTATAGAATATTTAAGGAAATTATAGTTGGAAAAAATCTTTTTTAGGAAATACAAAAATAGTTTCTTGAGGTCAACTTTGATAAATTTTTGCCATATTATTAACGCTATTTTTTTAAGAAATTGATAATATAAAATGTAACGACAAAACATCAAATAATTCTAAGTGTGAGTTAGAGGAAGTCAACCTTGTAGATTTATTTACTGTAGAATAAGGTTTTTCCTATAGAAATTTGAATGTCTTTGGAATAACCCATTCTGAAAAAAACACCTTTTATAACCTAGTAGACTAAAAGATAGTTGACTATTGACTATAAAAATCGCTGATGACATGATTAAAATGTCGAGTTCAACGTCTAAACAGTTTGTAGATGAAAAAACAATCTTGTCAGCTTGTAAAAGCTATAATTGAGATCTACAAGAGTGATTAAAAATATACTAGAGGTACTTTAATATATTTAAATGTCAGCGTACTCTTAAGGCACCATTTTGTTTTAGATATGTGTTTTTAATTTCCACAAATTTAAAATACATGTAATAAAACGTTGTGGTCCGGCACCTTATCTCGTTCGTTAGAGTGTTTGCCTATTGAGCTAAGGGTCCTGGTTTCAATTCCCGGCATGGCCGAAAATGTATCATTGATGAAAATATGAGTCTAACCTTTCACATTGATAAATTGATGTCCAAGGACTGGATGTTGTGCCCATATTAGTCTTAAGATAGATTATAAGGCTACGATAGACCTGGCCAGCCGGTATAGGAAAATATATGGCTTG
>CABFWB010000133.1:292470-316186 GCA_902151455.1 Timema bartmani | reverse complement strand
TTTATTTGCCCACTCAAGGAACCACACGTAAAATAAAATCATGAATGAATGCAAGTACGTTTATTGTCTTTAAATCACAAGCTTGGTTTGAATGAAAAAAAACAATTTACTAGTATAATCCCGTCACACTCAGGTAGATCACACCATTGGAGAAATTAAAATATGCATTTAACTTGAACAGGCAGTAGGACGTTGCGATAAAAAAAAAAGGAGGATTCTCCTTATGCTGATCTTGTTTAGTTCTATATCGCATTTGTAAAAAGTATATCATTATCTTTTACACAAACATTTTCTTTAGTAGATAACTGTTTTTACCAGCTTTCTTTTTTACATATCTTATTTTACATTATTTCTTTAATTTTACTATAATTTCCCTAATTTTAATTTCTAAATACACTTATATTCATATAATATAAAAGTATAGGTCTGTATGCGCGATTTAAAATTTATGGCTAGAAAAATAATTTATATTTGATTTCATAACATTTTTATCGGATTTCCCTTGGTGTTTGGTTTAATGTAAACATGAAACCCGAGGCATATACATATTTTGTTGAATGCGTCAACTTAACTTCAATGGTATCACAATATTAGTTTGAATGTGAATGTATTACATATCAAATTAGTTTAAACGAGTTTTGTCATCCCTCTCTAATAATAAATTACATTTATCGATCTATCTTTTCAATAGTCATTACGTTTATTTCAAGTAAAAATAAATCCCGGATGATTTTAGAATAAAAATATAATTTAATTTCAATGGTGACAAAACCTTTAATTAAATTTAAATATATATATATATATATTTAAATTATATAATATATATATATATATATTTGATACGATACATTTTCATGCCAAACTACGGCTAATGTTTCAAAGAAATCTTTATCACTTTAAAGTTTTCCTATTTCACCTACCTTTACGAAACACTTTTAAGAAGACTCATTCTCTTGTACCTTTTACCCAAACCTATCTCCTCTCCCCCCGCAACAAACCCAAACTTCTATTCCCTTCTTGTAAGCGTACACCATCCATTGCGGTCCCAAACTTCTAGACAATATTCCCCAAGAAAAGTCCAACACTATAAATTTACCTCCCAGTCTTATAACCTCCACTTCACTAATCATTTGAAATTAAGATAAATTGTTTTGGAAAGTTTACGAGATTTCCTTGTTGAAGTAATAATAGTAAGAAAAGATTGAGAATTCGTAAAAGGTTACTTTGATTGTGTGTTTTACTATATTTAAAATTAGGTTTCGTTATCGGGTCTTTATTCGAAACGTTGAGGAAATGTAAAACGTATTATTACTTTTAGAATTCAAAATACAATGAGAAAACTTGAAAGTGATACCAATAATTGTGGATGACTAAAATCTATACTTATAATAAAAGTGTAAATTTGTCCGTACGTTCGATTACACCCCGTTTGTTGTTTCCAGTAAACTTAAAAAGTACTCATCCTATTGCGATGGTACTTCTTATTTTGTACTTCTTATCTTTGAGAATAAATGGTACAAGCTATATCATCAGCAAGCAAAGCACTAACGAGAAAACTTACTTTCAGTATTGTTACATTTTCGTTTTTAAATTAGTAATAATTCAAATGTATAAAAGTTAATACATAGATCTTATTTGTCAGTTTCCTTGGCAACAAGTGGTGTGGAAATATCAACAAATAATGCATGCAGATTTTTTTCTCTCTCTTACATGATAGTCTACTGCAATCCAAAGAGTTACATTTTCATCTTAAATCCAAAGAGAAATTAGTTTTGTGTTGGTTGTTTTATATTCAAATTAATAGATAAATCGTGATACTTCAACAAATAAAACTTACACACAGGTAACGTTCAACAGCCTTATGTGATTTGAATATTACATTTACATGGACATATATTCAGACAAATAGATAAATTATCCCATTAAAAGGCAGAACATATTTATTAAATGGTAAACAGTAAGCAACAGCACATAGCAGACTATTTAAAAATTAAGAAATAGTTTTCAATGGATTTACTCTAGTATTGGGATATTTAGTATTGTTTGTCCCTACCCCTCTAATTTAATTCATTATTATTATTATTAGTAGTAGTAGTAGTATTATTAGTAGTATTATTATTATTGGTTTATGTACTTTATAAACAGACTAATTATATTAGTATTCGAAAATTTCAATGAGCGATTGCTAAAGGGCCTACCCATTTTGCCAGGAAATGTACTTTCACATATATTCCAGGGTTCTTCTACATGCAACAATATACAGGGGACCGCACGATGGCCTCACTTCCCCTACAAAGGAAGTTGTGCTACAGATTTTTATCGCCCAGCAAAAATTCGTTGACCCCGGATGGGCTTGAACACACGAACATCGTGACTTGAGGTGAGTACTTTACCCGAAGACCACTAAGCATGGTTAAGTGGACACACATTTAGGTTTTACGGAACTTTGGACATTGTGAACCAAATATATGAGTCCATAGTTGTTCACTGTAAGCTGAGTTGAATGTATATTGAGATCTTGAAGCACTAGATCCCGTGAATTCCGATTCCAAACCCATATCAAATAGAAAGGAGGCCCTTTACAAATTTACTTAGTGAAACCCCAAGGTGTACACCTCAAATGTATTAAATATATATATATGTCGAGCTTAATGCCTCAGACCACGTATCAAAAGGGAAGTGCAACTTTAGACATAATAACCAACAATTAAAACTTCAAATAAGTAGTAATAAATATATATGGTGTGCACCTTAGCCTCTTGTTTTTTTACACCCATTGTGAACCTAGCACACAATACATTATGACTACCTATTCGTTTAGCTACAGACACTTAAAAGGCCAAAAATTGTTACTAACCACTTTCTGAAGTATTAAACTGCGTGATTGCTGGAAAGAGAGTGAAAATATTAAACGTTGTATAGTAGTTATTTTTTTATGGATACTAGCGTATGTGGACCTTGATTTTTCATTTAATTTTACCATAGTAATTATATAAAAAAATATTTGGATTTTGTTTGTTTGTTTGTTTCTCAATCAATCTCAAATCACTGTATAAATTGAGGAGTTAGCTCCAAGAAGAGCATATACAGATATACTAGTATATCTGTATAGTAGATATACAGTATACTAGTATATCTGTATATACTAGTATACTGTAGAAGAAGGGCATATACAGATATACTAGTATATCTGTATAGTAGATATACAGTATACTAGTATATCTGTATATACTAGTATACTGTAGAAGAAGGGCATATACAGATATACTAGTATATCTGTATAGTAGATATACAGTATACTAGTTTATCTGTATATACTAGTATACTGTAGAAGAAGGGCATATACAGATATACTAGTATACTGTATATCTACTATACAGATATACTAGTATATCTGTATATGCTCTTCTTGGAGCTAACTCCTCAATTATTTTGCTGAAATTTCACATGGATATAACTTGGATGTCCGGTTAACTTATAGGAAAATAAATTAAGTCGACCATTTTCTTTCTTAGCTTAGGCTTATTGAAATTTCATTCTTTTCTAGCATTTGAAGTTCTTGAATGTGTTTATGTATTGTTTAAAGAGAGCGAAGCCTCGGGCAAATTATAGTAGTAAATAAAATAAAATAATAGTAATAAAAGTACTATTAAAAATACAGCCAAGACAAAAAATATGTACAAATAGTACAAACAACGGACTAATTGATGCCTCAAAAAATAACCTTTTCAGAGTACGGCCATCTAACCTACCTGTTCTGATTGATATTTCCGAAAACTGGAAATAGTTTGCCAATGCTGGTGTATACTAAGAAGTAACTGCTACTTACCTGAAATAAAAACGAAAATATATATTAGTGCTGTAAAATTAAAACAACCATAGCTTATTATAATATACAATAATATGTGAGAATTGTTGTGCGTTTTAAATACAAATAGTATCCAAATAGTATTTAAATAAACGCTCTATGGTACTACAAATTAAAATGTACTATTCATCCAAATTCTTTTTGATAAAACCTTCAAATCATAAGTTGTTTATACAAATCTTAATTGGTCTATATAGACCTAATTTCCCAGACAATATCATAATTTTTTAATAGTGCCATTTGGAACATATTTAATTTAATATAGTGACACATATTATATTATTCAATTTGTACACATTTATATAAATATCTTAATCATTATATAGGTACATTTTAAATTACATTAGATGAAATTAATAAATACTTCATATAATAGGTCGAGTGAGCTTGTATGTTTAGTTATTGAAAAATAATGTGAAATATATTTCTGAAAAAAGCTGGCTGCACTTATTTTTGACCAAACCCAGTCCCATTAGATTCAAAAAATTAAGAAAAGGGCCAAAAACCACAAATACAGTTTATAAAATGATCAATTTCAAAGCGTTTTCTTTCAATTTATAAAATGTTTCTATTAATTGAACAGTACGCTTCTATTAAACGCGCATTTACATTTAATGAAAACACATAACTTCCCTCTGACGTAATTTTACAAATAGTTTGAAGCGTTACCACGTGAAACAAAATGAAAAAGTGTTCCGTAGATAATTTATCACTGCCACTAATCCTGGGAAAGTCATTGATTGATTACTGGTCCAAGAGACAATGCAGTCTGATGATCTACCGTAATAGACTTTGAGTATAAAAAATAAGAGGGGGCAGTGGGGGGATATAGTTATACGGATTTGAAATATTGAACACATAATACTCTATATGACAATGGAATACAGGTAGCCTGTGTGTGGATCATCTAGACGTGAAATGGGATAAAGCTGATAAATGCGAAACTTATTAAGGTTTTGAGCAGAAGTTCGGGTGGGAGGGTCTTCTAGATGTTGTTTGGTATGTGTTGAGTCCAACATTTCAAATGATATTTTCTTTATAAAAAAAAGGATGTGATAAGATCAACTACTAGTTTTTTCTCACCCACAGAGTATGCTCATTTTTTAAAATATTGATAGATTACTTATATGTGGCTGATATAAGTACACCTTTACCAGCACTTAATTTGTACTTACCAAGATAACTTATAAGATTAATTATTCTCATTAAAGCAAATAATAGTTACGATGAATTGTTTTCCACTTTGGATGGATACAAATTATTTATATGCACTCAAGTAAATAAATAGTAGATTATGCCGTTACACATTTAAGCGTCAATTTATAATTAGAATTAATAAAACCTGAACTTACATACATAAATGGGTTCACTCTGTTAACATTATAAAGTTTATTTACATTGAGACAAGCTTTTTTTTTTAATATTTTATTCACAAAATGACTAATATAAGTGGAATTACTAACAATGTGAACCAGTTCGGGATTTGAACCTTAATTCCAACCAAGAGCAACAAAAGTTTGACACCTTAGATTAGCCTAAGTGGTCACCTTGGATGGGATAACTTTTTATTTTTTTAGCACTTTTAATTTTTTATTTTTAAGGAAATCCTTTTTATTTTTTACAGGTATAACATATTGCATTTCCCAAATATTTGATTATATGTTTTATTGGGTTTAGCAAAACTAGTTCTAAGGAAATAATACATATGTTGCAAGTTGTACCTTTCAAGGATCATGTTGCAACGCCAGTAGGGGTATTTTGAAACAAATGTTCTAAATCGTCGAATATATAAAAATTTATCAGAAATAGAGTCTATTCATGTGAAACTTAATTTTTTATGATAAGACAATGTATCCACAATTCATAAACCTGCACTGCACCCAATCTACACGTCCCTCACTATATTCCTTATTGCAGAAAAAATCATATGTTTTACGATTATCTGTCGATCCATCTTCAAAAGATATGCTCCTCTTCAAATATTTTATTTTATTCTTTACTGAATTTCTATTCTTTTGCGAGTTATTTGAAAGCTTATTAATTATTTTTTTCGTAAATATATTTTTTCCTCCTAGTGAGTTTTTTTGGGGTGCCTGAGATTAAAATAAATTAAAATTTGTATGCTAATTTTGAATTACAACGTGTGCTAATGCAGTTTTTATCTTTTGGTTTCTTAAGGTACCGGGAAGTGAATCAATTTTATGGAAATAAATCCTACAGTAGGTATTAATATAAAAACATAGAGCATACACTAATTCCATCAGTAATTTGTTTACATTCATATTTATTATATTTTAGATTGATATATACAAATGGTGTTCAACTATTCTCATGTCTTCGGGGTGAGTTGTAACATTCGTCGCAACAATCCCCACATCAGTTTATTATTATCTGAACTATAAAATGGTATTGTTTATTTTGAAAAGATAAACTCAAGTGTCAAACAAACGCCAAAATAATGTGTTCTCTGATGATAATGGTTTCGAATATATATAAATATTATATTAGTTGAACGTATAACACTTACACAGCACATAAAAAACAGAAAAGCAAATATAAACTACGAATAAAAGATACATGTGTGTACCCACTTGCTTCGTTGAACCGACTATTATAGAGCGATGTGCACCCGTTTCAACTAGCCCCAGACTCCCCTGCTAATTAAGCTAAACGATTAGGGGTTAGGGAGGTTGAATTTAGAAAATTGTACACACATTAATTTGCGTTGAAGCAGAATGGAAAACTATTTTGGATAAACCACCCTCAATACACCTGATCGAGATTCAAACCTCAATCTTCCTTTCATTGTCAGTCTAGTCTAACAGGATATTAACGCCTTAGACCATGCGGCCACCAAAGAAGGTGGGGAGATAAGTCAAACTATAGAAAATTCCTAAGTTCTTGACTTAAATTTGTTATATAAAACCAATGAATGAATTTATGAAAAAAAAGTTTTTTTTAACAAACAGGTTAATTTTTTCATGTAAATCCATATTTTAATTTAAACTCTATTCACAAATTATTGTTTTGAACTTTTCGGAAACTCCAGTGCAATTCAACATACAAAAAAAAAAAAAAGCTTAACGCACACATTTCATTTTACCATCCAATGGAGAGATGACAAAACCATACCTTTTGACACAAACACCCCCTCTAAAAACATATACCAAAAAAAACCAGTCAAATAATTACCTTCAACTGTGACACGGTCGTAGCCATGGTTACTGAATACAAATTACTGTCACGCCAGACAATGTGGTCTGTGCTCTGCCGTTGTCATTTTTTGTTGTTATAGTTTCAAAATATTCTCTACCCTCCTCAAATAATATAAACCCGAAAGTTTATACTAGGCAATGATACGAAACTCTAGGATTAGTGATCAGAGGAATTTCGTTGCAAACTCGAGGGAAATTGAAGCTTTAGTAAGGAATACTGTGGTTAGGCAAAATTATATTTCATTACCCAATCTCATTAGCTCACTTTATGGAAAATAGCTTGATTGAGCCCAGTGAGACAAATGTTTTAGTATACAAAGAGAACTGGTTGAGTTCATCTAAGGGAACCGTAACCGCAAGGTTTTGAAACAACACAAAGGGATTCTTTTGTACAATTTGTGCCGTAAATATTCAATAATTCTGTAACAATTTCTACGATTGTAGGGGAATACAGTGTTATCCGTATACTCCTATACTGGCAAAAAACATTGAGACAAATGCATATTTAATTTCATATATACTTTGAAAATAATACTATACATGTATACGAAATAAGGTAGTGGGAGGACGGTGGTATAGGGGGGCTAGTTTCCAAAAAATTAAATTAAGATAATTTCTTTAGGATTGTTACTAAAGTAAATTTTAATCAAAGTTCATAAAACTATTTCATGAATATTGAAATATTCATAAAACTATTTCATGAATATTGAAATATTTCAGTGCGAAATTTAAATTTGCACTGCAGAATTTAAGCTGTCACTTGTAAGAGCACGTTTCAGCCAGGCACACTTACAAATGAATTAAAATTAAAAACTAACTCGTGTGGGATTTGGAAAACTAGTATCCGGTTTGAACTGAGAAAATCATAGTATGTTTCAGAAATTTAATTAATATGGAGAAACGTTTCATATTTTATAAATAAAATTATATAACCCGTATTTGATTTTTAGCACGATAACTTTATTTATCTCTTTTTATTCGAATCAAATTTTTGAGTCTGCTTTACATCTTGTATAAATCCAAGGTGAGTCTTTCTTAAAACTCTCTGAATAGTAAGTTTCCTTGTTTATTATAGACTAGTTATTTGAATATAAAGTACATTGAAAATTTATCACTAGTTCTAAGCCCGCTTCAGTGGCCGAATAATCCAAGGCGTCACTCTCGTGTTAGACTGGTCTGCTGAAGACTGTGAGATTGGGGTTCGAATTCCGGTTGGGTCTACTGAGGATAGTTTTTCCTAAATGGTTTCCCACTCTATATAAATATTAGTAACAATATTGAATTGTGTTATTTGTTTTAAATAGTTTGGCTCGCACAGAAAAAAAAATCTAAGTTAATAATAATTTAACGTAAAATAAAGTAGTTATGATAATTATACATTATTCACTTATAATATATTATTTAGTAGACATATTACTATTAATAAGTAATATCTGGTGCCATATCAATCAGTTATTTTATCATCCTCTCTTACTACCCGTTCAGGCTATACGCTGATGTACTATTTACGTTAAGGGTTTTATGAATTAGGATGTTTATATTTAGAGGATGTGTACACACAATTGCGTGGAGGGAATTGCGAAACCATTTTGGAAAAATCCCCTTCAGTACACCCGACCGAAATTTGAACCTTGATTTCTCCATAATCAGCAGTCTAGTCTACTGCGAGACTAGCGCCTTAGACCATGCAGACACCGAAACGGTGAGTTAAATTAAATTTAAAAACTGCCCTAATAATTCATAAGCGTTTAAAGTTATGTGCTTGTCAAAAGTAAAACCTTACAGTCCAACAGAAATAAATCACAAAAAATATTTGTCCATAGTATTTATTTTAGTAAACCACAAATCAAAATGTATATTAATGCCTCATAATCAAATAATCATGGGTTTGTCTTTTCATAACTATGTAACAAAACATTAATTTATTACACATGTTTCAACGCTTCAGAGGCACAACACATACATCGTACGCCACCATTCATTTGTTCGCCGACGGTGGCGCTGTTGGTGTGTTGCGGTGGCGAACAAATGACTGCGGTTGATGCGGTGTTGTCAGCTGGCTTTGTGGTCGTGCGCATCCATATACTGTACTGAGCATCGAGTTTACCGACTCTACGTATGATAAACAAGGGCTAATACACTCACTTAGAGAGTAAAATAAAGCAGCCGTCGAAATATTAGTCACAGTCAGACTTTTAGGTAATCAAATTAACAACATTCATCATACCTTTGAGAATCTAACCATTTTAAATTGGGGTGGGAGGGAACGTGAGTTAAGGTCAATATTTTTGTAGTCTTATGATAAAAATACTTTCTTGGATAAAGTAAATAAAATTTATCTTCAGTAGATACGTTGGGTTTAATTTTGAATATTTGTCATGGGTATCGCCAAATCTTTACAAGATATTTCTCTTCATTTAAAAAGTGTATGTTAAATGGCACGACGCTTATGATGAAAATTCAATATTTTTTGTAATTACATTAAATATAAAACTAAACTAAACATATTTAGTGAAACAAGATATTTATTTGGCCAAAAAGTTTTGGATAAAACCTACAAAAATTCTGACCTTTCCTCTCGTTTCCTCCAACCACACCTTAATGATTGATTTTTTTGAGAAAACACGCTTGATTTTCAAAATCTATTTTCTTTCTCTTTAAGTATTACTTTTAACAAAATGGTTAATATTGTCTTAATCTAAGGTGTATTGATGATGAATGGAATGTATTAGAAGAAATGCACCTTTATCATTTAAGGAAAGTGAGGAAAACACATGAATAATTCTACCCTTTGGCGCACTCAAGCCGAAACTAAATCATAGACCATGTAATTACTGGTGTAGCTCTAAGAAGATTGAGTTCATAATTAATTGCAGTAGGAATTAACTTACTAGAATTGTATTTGATTCACAATAATTTTAGCATGTCCAGATAGCTCAAGTTAACTAAAGGTTGTTCATTATCAATTTTAAAATTGACATCAATAAACACCACCTGTTAAAGTCACAAAACGAAGTTGTCAGGCGGATGTACAAGTAACTGTTTCTAATTAATTTTTAACTTTCGAAAAAGGCCTAAGCTGCCAGTGATGGTCTATTTGTGTTCAACAATAATTTAATTGAATTCAACACTCATGAAAAATATAGACAAATATGATAATGTAGGGGATATCATTTAAACAAAGTTATAAAGTTTGTTATTAGGTTAAATTGACATTTACATGAATACATTATATTTATATTTATGTATTATATTTATATCAATAATTAGTATGATATATTATATAATATAATGTTTAAGCTATATAATACATGTGTATATGTAGACTTTCAAATAATTTCTTGAGTAAATATTGAAAAAAGTAGGTGTGTATGAGCAATTATATATTTGTCTTTTAAACCATTGACAAATATTAAAAAATAGACAAAACATATGTATTTGATATAAGACTAGTTTTTATAGCTGTCTACGAACATTGATTACAGATCTTACCAGTCTAACCTAGCATAACCTTCAATTATTGTTAATAACATGTTTGAACTTGTTTGTTAAAGTGGATAAATTGAGCGTGAACTAAATTAATTCAATTTTTATTCAATTAATTTTAAAATTTCATACGAAAAGAACACGTACAATACAATTGGCCATGGTTGAAAACAAGCTTGGGTGGATTGATATCAACCATGTTAAGTTATGACCTTGTAACTAATTAATAGTAATTTAGAACACCAGTGTAACTGGAACTGCCTCCGTCTCAAAATAAAGGGAATGACATGGTCTATAGCTACCAAATATAATGTCGGTAAGAAACATACGTTCATTCTAGAATCTGTTAAAATTATTTAATGGATTATAGCTTTTTAACCAATTTTGTCACTGATAGGCAGTTCCATTACATAAGTCCTGTTTAGTATTAAAGTACTGTCTATTTTTAAGTTTAACTTGTGTGGCGGTATTAAAAACTCTACTCGATATTTGCATTTGTTCCGTTATTCCTTACAGTCGAACGAGTTCAGAATGTACCAAATGCAACAAATGATTAATTAGATGGCTTGGAGCCATGATCAACCCATCCCATATTATCAGTTTGGCCTCTGATAACGGTTGCATCATTCAATGCCATCCTAAAGCAAGTTTTTATTCTGCATTCAACTTAAAGTATTTGAAACTGCACATTTTTTCTTCCTGGTATTTATCAGATATTTCTTGAATTATTTTGGGAAAGTGATGGGGAGGTTTCCTCTAGTTAAAGTCTTCCAACTTTCTACCTTGTAAGATCAGTATGTTGTATATCTCGGAGAGCCAAATTGTCACAAAGTCAGGGATTATAATAAAGCCTCTCCTCGCAAAATACTCTGAGAAGATGTCAAATAAAATTTATCACAGATTAATAGGCTTGACCGATGAACGAAATACATAAACGAAGGCAAAGATCTGCTTGAGAGGATATGGTTTTTTCACTAAAAGAGCATCTTTATGTCAATGTAACCTCTCAAAATCTTTAATTATTAAGATGATTTAATTTTAGTAGTCATTGGTTTGTTTCAATAAATATGAGTGTTAAGGTAAGCATATTTTAAATAAACATATTAAAAGTTAGTACGTGTTTAGTTTATATTTGCCAAAGAAACACACATTTTACTTATTAATATTAATACGAAACATAAATAAAAACTATAGGCTGATTTTGGTAGAAATTACAGTTTATTTTTCTTTAACTGGTTACTTGTGTGTGTAGATTTTTAACCGTTATGGTGGCTCAGACAGTTGCCCTGTAGAGGTTGTACACACGCCGTACCCGCAATGAGATGATGGAATTAAAGTTATTATAAAGGTGTGGAGTCAGTAATAATCTTAAAACTGACTTAAGTCTAGTTAACCAAACCCTGGTGACCACTGGAGTAGTTCGTCTTTTTAGGAAAAAAATACCCATAGTAGCAGCCAGGAATAGAACCAAGTACCCCTAGTTTCATAACCAGGTGCAATGACCAATATACTGCGGGGTTGTTTGGAAGAACAGTGTTTGGTAGTTACTTAAGTTATTAAATCATTTTTAATAAGTTCATACATCCAATTTATGTTATCCACAGATGCTTCACTTTTGATAAATATTATCAATATCTATAAAATAACACAAATCATATAGTAGAATGTTATCAATGTTGGCCACAAAGAAATTTGTTTGAATTTTTTCTAATATTCTTCCGACCAAAATCATAGTAGGCCTATTTGAAAACAGGTCAATGTATTTATTCTGGAAATTCTCTTTGAATTTGGCAATACAATTTTCTGTTCTAGTTTTTATTTGCTTTTGAAGTTTAAATAACATGTTGATTCATTTAATCATTTTAATTTGCCCAGTTGTTACTATTTATAATTTTATTTTTTTATCATTGTTTCAAGTTTGAAAATTTTGCGCGCTCTTTGGGTGGTTCCTCTACAATTTTATAAAACTTTAAGCTTTGTATCTCAGTGAGAAGTACTAAAAATTTACGTACAGACACCATTAGACTTTTATTAATATTGATCATATTTACTCTCTCAATAAATATAAAAATTACGTTTTCACCACAGCCAGTGATATTTTTAGCACCCCGTCTTATACTTGTTCAATTTATACGCTTAAAAGCCAATTATATGCTTAATAAGTCTAAGTGTTGATTTGTTAATATTTTAAACTGTGAATCAATAATAAAATAAAGTAACTTAATAAAAATAAATGGTTCTAATAAACTTGTTTGTTTTTATTTCAGTATAAACGATGTTTAATATTGGTGTAAAAATGTGTTGTTAAATTGTTAGTAAAATGCAATTACTTTTCAAAGACTTCACCAACCACATTTTGTCATATATTAAGTGTAATCATGCCTCGAGTTACATAAAATATACAAGTTTAGGATCGTAAACATCAAGTTTTCTTACTACTAGAATGATACATTAGTAAACCAGTAAACCAGTTTGAAAACCAATATTACGAGCATTTATTACTTTGTATAATAAGCTATTGTTATTATTATTATTATTGTTATTATTATTATTATTATTATTATTATTTGCATATTTCTACTTATCCGGGCTAAGCATATTAACATTAATAGAATAAGGATGAGGAAGGTGGATTGGTAAGAATAGTTATAGAAACATCCCCGTAGAGATAAAATCGAACACCTTTAAGTAAAATTATCCTTCACTACACACTACTGGGATTTGAACCTCAACCTCCCTGTCATCAGCAAAAAAAGACCAAACGATGTTGAGGCCTTAACCCATAATCCTGCTGATGAGAGCTAGATAATATTTACTACATTTTACAAAGGGCTTATTCTTAGGATATTATTATGCATGAGGATGTAAAGTTGGGGAAATTTAATGTGAGTTATCGGGGGAGAGGAAAAGAAGGCCCACAATTGAATAGCTCTTGGAAAACGATACCCAGTGAACTCGAACGGAGCTCGATTACGAGCGTTTCCGTCAACAGGGATCATGGGCAAGTATAACGATCTAAACAACTCAAGTCACCACTACTGGTTTCCAAAGTGTTCTTAAGCCAGGCACTCACGATGAAGGTGAAACGTGCAACGCAACGGTTGATGCAACCCACACGAATTGGTAATGTCCACAAATGCTTACCCTAACACTATTCGTTCCGCAGTGTTTGTTATCAGGTCTTGCGAAAATGTCGTCTGAGCTGCTAATGGCGAGTGCTCTTACATATTCACTTTTCTCTTATGAAAGATGATAGATTAACTGTTTTATTCTTATATATTTCATCTTCTAATCCCATAGCATTTCCAATGCCCTTCCAAGCATCGATCTATATTATATATAATTGGAATGAAGAATCCCATAGCAAAGTCTATTTGTGATACAGTTCAACAAAAGCAGGGCAAGACTCCTCGGTCCATTTCATGCATGTTCTCAGCACGTCCACACTAGGGAACCGAGGTAGGTTTCCCTCGGCACGACTCACGTCTCGCGTCTTGCTTCTGCGACCCAAGACGTGGGGTCGTGAGTCGTAGACGTGGGATATAGTGTTTCCCTAGATGCGTCTCTTGGTCGCCAGTCCTGGATAATTGTATGTGCAGTACAGATATTTATTCAGCTAAATGAGTTTTGTAATTGTGTGCTAGTTAATTTTCCGTGTTATTTTATTATTTTGGAATATATTGTGGATAAATACATACTAACTTGATCAACCAACTATTCCTGAGATCTCGTTCCATGTGTTGTCCTTCACATGTTGGTCCCGGTACACTGGTGAAGAAATGTCAAAAATTAAGGGGTGCAATTCCACCTCTTCAATTAAATTTTCATCCTCTTTTAATGGACAAATCTTGGACCATTTTCAAAACCAGACCAATCAAACACAAAACTAAATACAGCTACACTAAAACACACTCCTGATCGGTGGTGCTTCTGCGTCCACACTGATCTGCTTTAGTTTCTTAAATCTATTACATTTTATATTTTATCTAGTATTCGAAAACCAGTCTAGAGTTCATTTCATAGCTTATTTGTCATATTAGTCAATCTAGTATTATTATTTCATTAAATCTGTGAGCCAATTATTCATTTTTTATTTCTCTTTTAACGTTTTATATTTTATCTATTCCCAAAAGGGTATCTGGTATCATGTTAAAAAGTGTTAATATTATTATTTTCAAATGTTATTTTCCGTATTTATTTATGTATAAAGGTATTTTGTACTAATACTACTACTAATAGTAACAATATTGTAGTTGCATGCCCTGTAATCCTGTCTTATAAATTTTACTCTTGAGATCTTCTAAGCTGTACCCCTTTACTTTTCTCTTTTATTCAAGGTCAAACCACCAAATTTACCTATCTCAAATAGAAGAATCTCTACTCTTCTCCAACAACTACCACAAACGGTGACATAAAAGTCCACTCCTCCCTTCACCCCTCCTTCCAAACACCAACCTCATCAAACAGTTTTCGTATCTCATTCTCGGCATACCAATTTCCAGTTTTGAGGGTACCCTCTCTCCCCAATGATTGAAGCATTACCACACAATCTCGTCCCCTTGACCACGCGTCAAAAACTACGCGCACACGTGGTCATATTGGGGATGCGTTCGGTAACGTATGCATGTGGTGGGCTGACCCACACAAGTTTCAAAAGCCAAAAAGTGGCGTAATAGCTATTTATTGGAAACCTGTCATTTAGGTAGGGTAATCTGGCTTCTGGGCATATTTTTAAAAAACTAATAAAGCTACAATGTATTACTATGGTTATTACTATGTATCATGTCGACAAAAAACTGAAATTAAAGCTAGGAATGTGGTATATCCATTAAAGTAGGTGGTGATTATTTGGGGCCGTATGGTCTAGCTCTAGGTCATTACTCTCGAGATAGATTTGCCCCCCAGTGAAGGGGAAATCGGGGTTTGAATCTCGATTGGGTGAACTGAGGATGGTTTTCCCTTAAGGGTTTCCCAACCTTCAGCCACGCAAATGTGGGTTCACTTCTCCTAAATTAAACCTTCCTCATTCATAAAACACTAGCGTAATCAGTAAGTATGCGTAAAACCCGAAAGGGTATTAAGACGTGGTACTAAATTAAACAGTACGAATGTGGATTTGTAGCTTATGATTTTAAACGAAAGCATTTATTACAAGTAAAAAAAATTAGATCCAAGTTAAGTCTATTAAAGTAGACAACAGAATAAACTCAAGAACAAAGCTAGTAAGCTGTGTGGAAGAGCTGTTCTCGGCGAGGCTAGAGTCGAGTCAAGACGTCTTCCTGGAAGTGAATGTTTTATGTGTTCAATATCCTCCCGAGGTTCGGCCTTTGGTATATCCGCCTTCTTGCAGCTTTCTTCTTCTTTAGTTAAAGGGTTAGGGTGTCTTGGGAGGGGCAATCACTTTGATAGAGTTTCGTTGGGATTTCAACTAAAAGCCTTCTTTCTTCTCCCACCACACCCTCACCCTCTCCCACACTAACTTTCCCACCTACCTGTTTCACCTACCTGTAAGAGTTTTAGTTGGATTGAAATACAAGAGTTGATCTCCGAGACGCAATACAGGACAATGGATGGGGAATGCCCACCTTGGCTGTTTTCTAGAGCAGTGGTTCACAAGCTTTTCTAATTAACATACCAAACCATATTAGTGTTTCAGTATGGAAAACAACATACTCAACGACACCTTAGCTCAGTTGGTAGCGTGTCTGTTTGCTGATCCAAAGGTTCTGGGTTTGATTCTAGACATGGTGGAATTTTTTTTTATCATTATTGAAATGTGAGTTTACCCTTTCACAGGGATGAATTAATGGCCGAGAACTGGATGCTGTGCCTGTCCTATTCTTTAGTTAGATGATAAGGCATATGAAGCTAAGACAGACCTAACAAGCCGATAGTGGAAAAATTTTGGGTTTGGATTAAAAACTGTGATGGGCCGTAGGCTGGAAACAGTAATGAATGTAAAGTAAGGTATGCATAACTAACAAGGTACAGGGTTTGCCGTAACAAGTCCAGATATTTACATATGAGGATATCTATACTTGGGTCAAGTCAAAGTTTAATTAATTTCACAAAAAAATTCCTACATATAGGTTTTGGTCATATTTTCATGTAGAATTTAATCAATATATTTAAGTAAATTTAATAAATATAACAAGCTGCGTATAAACCGAGCGGGTAGTAAGACGTGGTGCTATTATTTTTACCAAACATTAATATTATTTTTAAATATATTATTATTCCAAAACAATGACTTGAAAGACTATACACTTTGGTGGTCGAATGGTACATGGTGTAACTCTTACAATATATTTCTGATATGACGGTAAGATCAGGCTTCAAATCCCGGTCGGGCGTACTGAGAGTGTTCATTAACTAAGTGGTTTTACTTAGACCCACCACACAAATGTGAGAATGCTTCTTCTCAATTCAACCCTTCTCCTCCTGAACATATTATAGTGATTAGAACAACTACGTATAATCTGAACGATTAGTGAAACCTGGTGAAAAAAATTAAACAAAAAAAATACTATAATAATATTAACGTCCGGACGTATCTAAATGGAATTTTTTGTAACTAGTTTGTAAAAAATCCTATTCACGTGATTAGTGCCATTATTATAATATTAAATTAATAGAATTGTTTAAGGGGAAACTATAGGTATATTTAATATTCTTAAAAACTGTGTTAAAGAGCCGTGGGTGAGTCAAAATTAGCTGTAGGAGGAAGGTAAAAGCAAACCTAGCTGTGTTAGTTGAAATACACATTACAAACCAGGTAAACAGATTAATTTCCAACAAATAGTGAACTGAACATCATGGAAGCACAAAATAGCAATTATAAGTTCCTTCGATTTCTCAGATGAGAAATAACATGTCGGGTTAGATTATTACATTTACTATTACACCATATAATTAAGTTTTCAACTACTCTGGAAATAGCCATTAAATATTTTTTTAAACTTCCAATTGGAATTGTAATACAAACGGACAGTTTGATTGTAATACAAACGGACAAGGTACAATGTCACACAAAAACAGTTTTATATGACAGTAAGAGATAATTGTTATATAGTTGTGTGTGTAGAAGCCTATTTCATTATTAAGTAAATAAAATTTGGGGATTAAATGAATCGCATTATAATGTTAGATAAATAACTACGCTAAGGTAAATTATTAATTTAGCGTCTCTAATTTATTTAAGATCGTTTCAACTTACTTGGTATTTATCCATGTGTATTGACTGAGAAAATATATAAATAGGATAAAAAGTATGCCTTTTAAGTACAATCTTTTTTTCTAATAAATAATAAATGCTAATAGGCTTACACATATTTAATTGTAAGACCAATGGTGGAATGGTCATGAATAGCTATGAAATTTAAATTTGAATAAAGGAATCAGAATAAACTTGGCAATTACTAAGATTATTAGGGTAGATATTTACTTAACTAAGATTTTTTCGACAGATTACTTTTGTACAGCCAGATATATTTTTCCTAAAGAATGACCAATTTGGTTTGAATATGTTTCTTTAGATAAAATTCACAGAGATCATCTAGATTTAGCTATAATTATTTACATAGCTTTACAATAGGTGTTAAACTGTAAAAAAAAAGATTCAATTTCACAAAAGTATTGAAATGTTCAATACCGTAGCATTGGCCATATCTTAATGAGATATCAATCATGTTGTTTGGACATAACATACTATAATTTCCAACCACAATTATTGCTATGCACTTAATTAACTCACTTTATTTATAGCTCCAATATATTATGAGTAAAAACTTAAAAAAAAACAGCTAAAAGTGTGAGATCAATTGAGCATTACACCAATTTTTATAAAAATACAACTAAAAAAGACAACTGTTTACTAGTCTGTACTTTACCTGCTACTATTGATATAGTTTATTATATTATTTTTTTTAGCACCACGTCTTACTACCCGTTGGGGCTATACGCTTAAGTACTAATTACATTAATGGGTTAGGAATTGGTAAGGTTGAATATAGAGGAAGTGAACCCATATTTGTATGGAGGGAGAGTGGAAAACCATTTAGGGAAAACCTTCCCAGTTCACCCGAGTGAGAGTCGAACATCCCCGTCCTTGGAAGTTTAGTTCAAGACGAAACTAGCGCTTTAACTAAATACGCCACTAAGGTGGGTTATTGATATAGTGAAAACTCTAATTGTATGACAAATTATGGAGTTTTATATATACTGGCTAAATGGAATATAATTATACACACTATAAGTTATGAAGGTTGCTGATTTGCTCTAAATAAACGTATCTTTGTAAGAGTAAGATATATTTTCAAGTAAAATCTTGTTGACATTAATAAAACTGACACCAGCTTCGATGACCATATGTTCTAATGCGTCACTTTCATATTAAACTGGGATACTCCTGATGAAGAGATCAGGGTTTAAATCCTGGTCAAATTTACTGAGAGTGGTTTTTTTTTCCCCTAAATTCTTTTCCAATCTCTCTATGTGCAAATTTGGGTGTACGTCCTCTAAATGTAAATCTTCCTAATGGCTAACACATCTCAAGAGGTAAATAAGACGTGGTACTAAATAAAAAACTAGAATTGCTTTACATAAAACCATTAAGATAAAGTTTTCTTTAAAAAAAATGAATAGTTTGTTCTTTATGCGATATAATCAAATTGGCTGTTAGCGGTTTAGTAAGAATAAAATATTTCCCTTAAAAAAGAGGATTGCTACCTCGTAGACATGTTATATAGATTAGAATAAGTATGCAAAAGTTTATAGAATACAAATTTAGACTAAATATAGTATTATGTGGTTAAATTTGAGTTATGTTGTTATTGCCCAAAACTTTAGGTTGCCCATTGTATCTTTTGGATGAAGTAAGAGGACAGCGACGACCCCTTACCCCTCCAACAACCACCCAGCCTCGCCATTGAAAAACCTCTTTACTTGTGTCTACTACAAGCTCCCAAATACACACACAACACACGCCTTGCTGAACATTGTTTATAAACAGCCCTCCTCCTCCCCCTCAGCCCATCCTCAATTCTATTGTTGAACAAATAATGGAGAATGCTTCAAGAAGCAGTTGTCCCCATGCATCCTATCCTTACTCTCCCCTGTGTCCAGGGGATTCTATTAAACCTTCTCTCAAAGTTGACGCTCCAACTTAAGAGGAAGAGTGCCTCCCCCTTACTAGCGTCACTGAGAGGTAACCGGACGCGACACAGCCAGCCTCGGTGGTCAAACATTCAACTACTTGGTGGGGACCACGATTGTTCCATTTGTACCATAATTCAGAGAGGAGAAGTCTCGTTGTGCTGTTGACGGAAAACATTCGCTTTGTGGAAAATAGGTACCTGGCGTTGTCTCTTCGTTCTTTCGTCCACCTTCTCAACTATTCCATCCCTCGCAAAGCGGTGTACAAGCTTTGTTTATATATAAAACAAGTTACATTTAAAAATTGTATTATTCAATTAATTTCACTATAAATGCATTAAATAAATTGACACACACACACACACACACATATATATATCCTACCCACTTTTCACTAGGCTATCGTAGGTTTTTTAAAAGTTTACATAGATTTGTAAGAAGATACAGGAAAGGTGGATAGAAAACATATAAAAGGGAATAAACACAATGTGGCTTTTATAATGAATAGTGTGAACTATGTTCTTCTTTTCATTATAAAAGCCATATTGTGTCTGTTCCCTTTTATGTTTTTTATCCACCTTTCCTGTACCTTCTTACAAATATATATTACAAACTACCTCAATATAACGAAAAGAGTTTTTATTTTAAGAGATATATTATAGATTAAAGTGTACATAGCAATCAAATAAGATACCTCCCAAATAGAGAACTAGGCATGGGGGAAAGGAGGTGGTAAATTAAGGAAAACCCCATTAATAACCCATATTACTGTGTATTCACACATTCACCGAAAAATAATCGCAGAACAGAAACTTGGTCACGTGACGAGCTCTAAGCCAATCACAAGATTTCTGCCTCATCGGCGCAAGTGGTTCTGCTAAATTTCAACTCATCTCTACTTCATCCGCTCTGCCCCAGATGTTCAGCACAGGAGAACCAATCAAAACTAAAACTCGACCATCTCAAATCAGTACACATGCGCATTGACAAGACATGCGATTTACAGCCAGAAACAAGCAGACAACTTCGTTGGTCTTGGTGGGGAGATTTGAAATAACCCGTTGAATGGGAAGCGTGTATCGATGTATTGCATTGTGCCATGACAAGGCATTATAATTTGAAATCATCCATCAGGAGAATGATCTAAAAGATGTGTATCCTCTAGAAAATAAAACATGTTGATAGTCAGTTGTTTTAAGTTAGCGTTGCAATGTATCATGGGTCAACATACAGCGTATGAGTTGCCGCGCCACTCAAGAAGATTCTTTTCTATATTTTCTGTGAACGCAGGAATCAAGCTTTATACCAAACCATTCTCTAAAAACAGTATTTATTGTATATAAAAACATTTCTTAAACATAAAATAAGATTAAATCAACAGCTGCTGACCCAACCTGGGCAAGAAGGCTTTAAAACCAAAGATTACTATTCACCAACTCATTTTTTGACAAACTGTTTGTTTAAAGGAGAAGGGATGAGTGACCCCATTTTTCTACTACATCAATTTCATTATGATCTCTAAAGTGAGATAATTGGGCCATTGAAAGGTTAGGCCTTTCCTTCGGCAACAATGACACTCCGTTCCTATCTCCTGAGGTAGTACGTATTCGTTCAGAACCACAAATTTGTTTGATTATTTAACGAAAGAGTTATGAATACCATGGTATATAATCACAGGCAAAACGAAACCGTTTGCAGAATAAAACTATTTTTATCTAGAAATAACCTGAAATATAAATATAATTCCCCCTCCCCCTTTTATATCGCGTCTTATTACATGTCCGGATAATGTCTCCTTTACTTACAATAGTTGAATAGAGATATGTAATGTAAAATTTTGAGTAAATATAAATTAATTTGCGGCCAATTATAGCGATGGTAGATTTTTTAAATGAAAAAAAAACTTTAATTCATCATGCCAGGATAGGAACCCCAACCTTTCCGCCACCGTCAAAACCAGGCTAGATGGGCTTGATACTTAGAAGGTATGCCCATTGGTTGTAGATTATAAGTCAGATCAAATAAAATCAGATTTTCAAGTGCTATTGTAAGATAGACGTTTTCATATTTGTCACCAAATTCATAAACGAAAAGAAATAAACGATACAATCCTTTCGTATATACTTTTTCATATCGGTATAGCCTAATACAGATTATGACAGTATTAAAAAAAACTGATTTCATTAAACTACCCAATAATCAGTTTTTATCAAAGTAAAAACTTAATATATACATTATCACGCGAAACACTCCTCAGATATACATTTTAAAGCAAATCGTTACAGTCATTTTGAATTTTTTTTAAATTTTTGGAAAATAGGTTGTCACTAAACTTCCCTTAAACAAACTGTCCCCCAAAATACAAGGATATGTTGCTAATTTTCATACAAAACATCCCCCAAATATACAATGTAAACAAAACCGCTATAGCCAATTTTGGAAAAAAGGTAAACTTAAATTTTCAAAACTTAAGTGTTCAGTAATAGCTACGACAGGCCTAGCAAGCCTGTAGTGGAAAAATATATGGCTTGAATAAAAAACTGACCCAGGCCACAGACTGTAAACAGTAATGGATTTTAAAAAAAATAAGTAAAAGTGTTTAGTAATATACCTAAAGCTAGAATCAACCCTATAACGATTAAATATCAAAGGTGAACAAAATCCATCGAACCGTTTATTTCATCTTTAGCCCCAGAGACAGGCAGACAGAAAACTTGTAAGACCTAATTTTTTGGGATTGAGGCACATATAACGTAAAAATTTAATATAATCTCAATGTTGAAATTTATGACGAATACAATACTCTTATTTATATAAGAAATTAAAAATTAAGAACAAAACTAAAGTATGCCAATGGGATGTTCGAACGCTATAAAAAAGACCCAATATTTTTATTTGTTGACATTTCAAAAACTTATAGAAATTAGTTTGATATTTGTTTACCTCGTAGACATGTTTTTTACTTCAATAAATGGTGTAGGCTTACATCACTTGTCAAAGTGACAATACATGTTAGTACTGGTTGGGTGAATACGAAGCTGTTTTAGGTAACATTTCGAATGTCAGAAAAGGCCAAAGTCACTGTGAACGTACGGACAGTATCG
Organism: Timema bartmani; assembly: GCA_902151455.1. Classification (NCBI taxonomy): domain Eukaryota; kingdom Metazoa; phylum Arthropoda; class Insecta; order Phasmatodea; family Timematidae; genus Timema; species Timema bartmani. The sequence continues at coordinate 293,360 of CABFWB010000133.1, read as the reverse complement.
TTATTACGTAAAATAAAAAATGTGTTTTTTTACGGAGAGTGATTCCCTTCTGCCAGTGCCTAGGAACAGCAGAATATATTTAAAAATAACATTTGGGCTGCTGACAAAACGTATGTGGCCGTCCTTAAATTGCGTAAGAGATTTTATTTTGGGGGGAAGGGAGATGAGGCAGGAGCTAAATATTTTCTTACTTTTTCTTACGAGGGGAGGCGGGGGAGGAGTGGCCTCAGAATCTATCTTATGTAAGGGTTTTTTATTCATGTTTATGGTGAGAAAAAATCTAAAATAAAGTCAGAAAATTCTGATTTTTTTTATATATTATTTTAATTTTTTTCACTTTAACTCTAATTTTTGATTTGATTTAATTTGATAGATAAGTTTAATATAGAATATCCCAAAATAATTAAAAATATGGGTTCATAAAAACAAAATATATTAATTATATAATTACTAATATTTCATTTACTTCTGAGGTGTTGGACCTAATTTTACTGCTGTTAAATTATTCTAAAACTGTCACTTGGCTTAATTCCAATTCTTAAGTCTAAAATAATTGAATATTAAAATAACATAATTTACCAAATGGAAAAAAATACGTTTGGAGAAGGGAAGGAAAAGATCATGAAAAAAAGTCCTACATAAGCTTAGGACGGCCCCTATCGACCTTATAAATTATTTTTCATACAAAATAAGAAGCGATAAATGGTAATTAGTTTCGACATAATTTAATATATTCACTTTTACTTATTTATTTTAATTGAAGCTAATTTTGGATGTTGTTAATGATAATATCAAATTATTACATATTCAATCAAGGAAATTGGGAGACCATTTAAGAAATAACATCCTCGGTACACCCGACTGGAGTTCAAACCACGACCTCCTCATCA
>CABFWB010000133.1:241810-284335 GCA_902151455.1 Timema bartmani | reverse complement strand
GGTGGTCAAGGGGTAAGGTGTCGGACTTCTGTGCTGGGGGTCCGGGGCTCAATCCTCGGTCCCGGCACAGATTTATCTGATTGCCAAACCCTTCCTTCACCTCTGACAAGACGTGTATTAATCACAACTTGTGAATGTGAGGAATGCCGGGTCTCCACCGTGGTTCGGATTCCATGTTAAACTGTAGGTCCTCCACTTCATCTCACAATCACCCTACCATTACACATTAGGGTAAATGCGTATAACCTGAAGGGGCAATAATTCTATCCAAAGCGGCGCCCACGCTGTGTAAAGAGGTAAGTTTCACACTATAATTGTTTATCATTGATGGAAATGTAAACGTATTGTATCCTGGACAATTGCGTCCGGGTGGTTAAACATTTGTGACCCTCCCTGTGGGTTTTCCCATCATCTCTCTATTCTAATGCATGTGCACTTTAAAAAATATTCCTGATACCTACGCCTTAGAATAGGCCGTTAAAGACCATGTGTAAAGCGTTCTAATTAAAAATCCCAATCACTTATAACAATATTTATTACTGCCAGAGGGAGGGCGTATAAGAAGATATGGTTCATGGAATAATCTTAAGAGTAAAAGCCGTCTAATTAATGAAGACTCGGTGCAACCGGTCATTGGTGACTTATGAGGGAAGATTATGGCAGAATGGTAACCAACCAAAGATAAACAACAGAACTGTACAAAGGGTAGGGAGAAGTGGGGGTGGGAGGGGTGCAAAGGTGGGAGTAGTTTGGACGAGCTTCCAGATCCTCAGATTTAAGGCCCCATCACGCCCCGAGTACATGCCCTCGCTCCTGCATATTCATGCTCGCGCGCGCTACCAGGCCGCTCCTCCGTGGTGAGGGCACGCACTTTTCAGGACACTCTCGACAATCACTCATAGAAGACAAAGGAAGTAATAAGACTGAGATATGAGCGACGGAGTTAGTTGTGTGTTCCCTGAACTGAGGTAGACTGGAGAGGCTCTTTTACTGTTTCTATAATGTTTTCCCCACCATCTCTTCGGGCTAGTGATTTAAAATATACTTTAAATTTATTTCTATATTTTTTAAATAATTTATTCAACAATAATACAAATTTGTAAAAAAAAATATTAAAAGGTCAAACAAAGAAAAATTAAATAGCAGTATATAAATGTATAGTTTTATGAGAACTCATGTTTTGGGGAAACATCCAATATTATTTACACTAGGTGAGTTTAGTTAGGGTTTTAAAAGTTGAAATTGTGAAAAGATCAGTTATCAAAGATGCTTTATGGAACTTTGGTTGTGTGAAACCTATTTTAGTTAATTTAACATGTAAGAAAAACACACTACCCACTTCGGTGGCCATGTGGTCTAGCACGCTAATCTCGTGTTGTACTAGACTGCCAAAGACGAGGAGATCGGGGTTCGATCCAGATCGGGTGCACTAAGGGTAGTTTTCCTAAATGTTTTTTTTACTCTCCCTATACGCCAATGTAGCTACACTTCATCTCGATTAAACCTTCCTTATCCCTAATCAATAACCTATCAGTGTAATTACTACATAGGCATATAGCCCGAATGGGTAGTAAGATTAAGTGCTAAAAATAAAAAAAAGATATAACCTAAATTAAGTTTATCAAACTGTCAATAATGTAATTTAAATAATTGTTTTTTACAATAGATCAATACAAGTATTAGAATCGGAGTCTTCCCTTAGAAGGAGCCCCTAAACATTTGTAAACACCATCTTACCCCCTTATATAATTCCCCATCCATATTTGAACAAATGAAGAGGTGAATAAATAAAGGTTGATCTCACATTATAATCTAAATATCCCATAGATGATTAATCATGGACTGAAATACGTCTATATAAAAACAGCAACATCCCAGGCCAATACAAAACATATGTGTATTATCATAAATCATTGTAAAATAAGTGGCAACTTTGTAAAGAATAGAACTATTCAGTAACATGGATTAGTTTTTCAAAATTATTTATTTGCAAATTGTATGTATTGTTTTGTATCATATATTATATATAGTTAATTATTTTAATAATTATGAAGTTTTAAAAGTTTTTTATTGCAAATAATATTTAATAATGATAATATCCAATTGTAATTGAAAACTAAAGGAGCATAATCTCTACATTGATTTTGAGTTTTTCAGAAGAATTTGACTTTTGATCAATGTACTCGTGAATTAATGTGAATCATTATGATTATAGTTATTTTTATATATTGATGACAATATAGTATATTTAAGATTTGAATTAAAACCATTAAACTAAGTTCCCATTAATATCATTAACGTCGCTGTTACCATCAAATTCTGATTGTTGTTTTTAGCTTTGCTGTGCTGGACAAATACGAAGAGCTGAATAGATATAAAATGTAGAACTTCAGGAAATCCATAGCAAAACTTGCACCCTAGGGGCAAATAAAGTTGCCATTGGCCTTAACTGGAAAGTCACAGAACCTCTAACAGGATTTACTGCAGATAAGATGGCGGGTGGGTGGCCAAAGATAGAAGCGTAAATTATATCCAAGCAACAGCGTTCAATTGCCGATACACACTTTTTGGTTCCTCTATAAGCTGACCAAAAAATAGTTATTGAAATAATAATGAAGGGATTTTTGTTTGAGAGTAGAAAATATCAAATTATTACATTTAATTCATCACCTAATGACCACACTAATTGGTGGTTTTATCCTACACTAATGACTTTGCGATCCAAAAAGTCAAGATTAAACTTCTACCAATGACTATAGATCACCTAATTATTTGAGATTCATCACCTTTCAAAATGATAGCTAAAACATTTTCGAAATCAATTATCCATTACTTAATTATTTTACTTTTGTTTACTTTTTATTAGGGGTATTTAAAGTGAACAAGGTAACTATATACGCACACGAATTATAAACTTGATATTATAGAGCAAATAAATCATCCCTGTCGTCAATTCATCACCGTAAAGGTATACATTTATTATTTAACTAATTATACAATGTTCTGTCATCCTTGAAATTGAATTAAGATACTTAGTACAAGTCAACTAGTCAAATGCGTTACCAACTGATGCAATTAGGTGGAGTTTAATAATTTTTTTAGGAGGCACACTTCAAATAAATATCTCTGAGTAAACCTACAAAAAGACCTTATAATCTTGCAACAACCAAGTGCCCGAATATGATTGAGGTGTCTGGTGCTTTAATATCATCCATGTTAACTGCGTTCTTTTCCCCAGAAATGTAATTCCTCATATTGACAAAAAGTAGATTATTTTTAATTGTGTATGCTCTTATTTCAAATACAGCTACAGATATTAATTGACCAATTTTATACAACTTTTAATAATAATTGACCATGGAGGATGTAAAAATTTATTTCACTAGGGCAATTCATAAAAGATTAGAGGCTAATTATTTATTCAGTTAGTGAACAAGATATTTTAATAAGTTGAAAGAAGAATGAAAGATTTTTAGTGGGTCTACTTTCTTCATCCAGAATTGACTATCAGCAATTTTAAATATGAAATATGAATTAGAAAGGGTGGAAGTACTTTAAAGTAATGCCAACTCATACTCTCCGAGTGATAAAGATAAACAACATGGAGGAAAAAACTAACCTGGGTGAACCAAAACTTAATCTACCGAGTCATAATATCTGCTACACTTTTTTGGCAACTAAATATAGCCACCCATTCGGGTTGTACGCAAGCTTCACTATTACTAGTAAAGCTTAGTCTATAGAATATATTTTTTTATCTTGTGACCGATCATTTAAAAAGTGACATTACGAAAACTTACCCAATTATTTGTGTTAGAAAGAAAGGGATTTCTACGACTGAGTCACTGAAATCTCTCCAAGAAAAAACTAGAGCTCTCCCATGAAGATAACAATGACCAACATAATATCAATAACAATAAATATATCCGACTTGATAATAACATTGTTGTGGCTCTCGGACAGTGCCAATTGGTGGCAGTTACAAATATAACTACAGTACGTTGCGGAGGTCCCACTAGAGTCGTTTAAACACTAATAATATTTTTTTAATTTTAAGAAACTGGTTTTTAACTTACTGTAATTTTATATAAAGTTCACAGAACGAAACCCAAATGATAAAATAAAGGTGGAATAAAAGGGAACTTGAGTTCAGGCAATTAATTTTTATTGTTTTTTATAACCAAATTATTGTTTGGCCAACATAAGCCTTATATTGCTTGGATAGAAAAATTTAGTTTTTTTTTTACACATATTAATCTCAACAACCCTTGAATAATTATTTTGGCCATCAGGAAATGTGACTTTTTCAAATGCCACTATGCTCGTGGCAAATATTCAAGAAATCTTATGACTACTCTAGGTAGAAACATTAATTAAAAGTATAAATGAAGAAATATTTGATTTATTTTTTGCAAATATTTACCTTAACATCTGCTAAAATACGGACTTTGACACGGATTCCCTTTCACGCCACCTTAATGTGAAGCAAAATGTGCTCTAAACTGGTATAAATAAACTAACCCACAAATATTGTTGTTCATACTTGATTTAAAAGGAAATTGATGTGTGATTCCAAAAATCACTATTAATTTTTGTGTTTAACGTCTACATTGAAAAGTCTACTCAAATTTGTTTTTTTAAATTAATTACACTTTTTACCATGATAAAATTATACATATAATATGCTAGCTTCATCATAAAGTGTTTCATATTATAATACAACAAATGTATGTATTTATTTATCATACAAGGTAATATGTGTATTGAACTTTATATATATTATATAAAAATGAATAATTTTGATCTGTTTTACATTCCCACTTAAGAAACCAGCAGTAATCTCCCAACATGGCGATATCCCAGCGAACATGATAACGATTTTCAATCGTGGATATATCGTGATATTCATCACCCACAGCTCCTAAACTACCAAGAAAAAATCCAAATGTGAAGAGAGAGAATTAAATTTAAGAGATATTTTGCATCCCATATCTTTATTGTATTTTAGTAAAGATGTCACCAGAGATTAATAATTGCCTTCATTATTGTTTCCAAGAAACTCGTGCACTTTAAATTAAAGTCAAGCTGTCAATACAGTAACCTGTAGCTTTGTAATAAATACATCATCTTTCAGAAATGTTATTATTTGGGGCCCAATGAAAATTCCTTCTTTCAGTTTAATATCTGAAATTTTTACTGTAATTTCCGAAATCTACAAACAATAAATTAACTGCAAACAGCCAAAATATTTTTCCGGAGGTAAAAATCATGTTGTCTACCAGTGCTATTGGTCTTTGACTACTGTCAAATAAAGGAAAGTATTCTTTCATTTGTAGCTGTACTAGTTAGGTCTTGAATCTGGTAATGTAATTTAAGATATGTCCGTGATTTGGATAGTGAGAGATTTTGTCTCAGATCTCGAAGAGGTGAAAATTTAATTTTCAAGCTTCACAAAACAGATGAGTAGTGGATAGTGCTGTCCTTGGAGCTCTCTCTGCCAAGTTACTATAATTTCTACTTTTTGCGAGGAAAAGTAACACAAATAATGTTATTGAAATTATCTAAATTATTTGTGAAATAAATACTTAGTTACGTTTATAGTGACTTTTGAATCATTCATTGAAAATATTTTCTCACTTGGTGTGATAACTGTATTATTTAGATTCCCCTTCAGATGTATATTTTTACTGTTGATAATTGACACGTCAGCTTAACACAAACATTACTGAACATAATTAATTAAAAGGGCTTTTAAATATTAATAGGACCACCAGATTGTCAAAACCCTTTTTAGATAGCTCATCTTTAGTGCTGTTAGTTGAAACTTTGCTTCCTGGGTCTTATTCAGGAACACTATCATGCTGTGAACATCTAAATAGTTTGACTTGAGCAATTATATTGAAACTTTCTTCATAGGCCATCTAAACTCATAATAACACGCGATTAAATCTTAGTATAAGTATACAATAATATATATGTAAATGGTTAAAACAACACTTTGATTTATTGTTGATATATTTCTTTAGAATTTAACATATATATTTCCATGGAGGCTCTTTCCATGCTCCTTTAAGATGAGATGATTGTGATAGTGAATATGAGGGTTTAGATCTAATTTAAGCCTAATTAACCAAACTCTGTTGAACGTTGGAATAATTCCACTTTTAGGAAAACTACCCGTGGTGCCAGTTTAAAATCGAACCAGAGACCCCTAAGTACGTAGACAGGTGCACTGACCACCATACAAAGGGGCCGATTTGGAACTCAATATTAATAACAACTGTAATTGTTCGCATCAAACAAGCTCGTTTCCATTTGTTGTAAATGAGCATTTAAAGACGTGTTTTTTCAAGCTTGGGATTAATATGCACCTCATGAGAATATATTAATAACCGTTTACTTTGGTATTTTTCATTTGAGTTAGGATTTTATGTAAGCTATTATTAACGTCATTATAATCAATACAGATAGCAACAAATATATACGATTTTTAAAATTTATATGTAATATTATTCTTGAAACGGAATGTTCCTATAGTTTGGTGAGATACATTTGGTAGTAGCAGGGACTATCCATATGACGATGATATTGCAAGATGGGGCACCAGTTTGTGGTTTAGATGCTGGTCAGAGTCGTGGAGGAAGGGCAGTTTGGGGGAAACAGGGGAAGACCTCATTAGGGGACGCTGGCCAGGGTGAGGATGGGTGAAGAAGTGCAGGGGACATTGAGAAGAGGAGGGTGGGATGGGGTTCAGGGTCTAGTGTTCGCCGGACGTGCCACCGACGGCAGTTTTCTTATGCGGGTCACAGAAGGACAGGTCAATGCACGTATCGGCCCAGCAAACCCCACAGACGGCATTCTCTTGACGATTTTGAAACCACACCATCAAAAACCTTTGGTATAACTCTCCCTGCTCAGAACGTTCAAACTTCTGAAAAATAAATTTACCTTCTCCAACCCCACCAACATGGTTGAATAATAAAAACCATCCGCTCCTTTTCGGAGGGGCAATAATACGAAGCCTTCTCCACAAGGATATTCAAGAACTAATTTGGGTAGACCGTCCAGTTACTTTGATAGCGGGGTTCACTCGTGAGGTTTTATGTTCAAACCTTGACTCACGAAGTTCCACGAAATGTTTTTGGGTTTTTGCACGGCCAGCTTGGTAACTACATCTACGTTCATCACGTGCGAAGGAGAGGTAGGATCTCTGTATGTCATAAACTCTCTATGAGCTATATTTACTGAACGTGAGGGGACTTGTTCCTGACAGGGTCACCCAATATTATAAAATCATTGGCTAAAACTGTAATTTCAGTGTTTTGTATATGTGGGAAGTATGCATATTTACTTCTTCAGTCATCAAGCCAATGGCACCGAGATTAATTAAAATTATTTGGGATTAAATATTATTATTATTATTATTATTACCGCGTCTTACTACCCGTTCGGGTTATACGCACTTACGCTAATGTGTAATGGTAGGGTGATTGTGAGATGAAATGGAGGACCTACAGTTTAACGTGGAATCCGAACCACGGTGGAGGCCTGGCATTCCTCACATTCACAAGTTGTGATTAATACACATCTTGTCAGAGGTGAAGGAAGGGTTTGGCAATCAGATAAATCTGTGCCAGGACCGAGGATTGAACCGCGGATCCCTAGCACAGAAGTCCGACACCTTACCCCTAGACCACCAGGTCACCCAAGGGATTAAATAAAGTTCCTATTAGTATTAGAGGTATTTGCAACAAAAGAAAGATTCTCCCGATCAAACTTCCTGAGTGGTAAAAGAATATAATATTAGATATATGTAATATTTATACATTTCCAATAAAAGATAATTTTTTAAAAATACAAAAACGAGGAAACTTTATTTGATCAGATATGTGAAACTATTTTAGGAGGAAGAAGAGGTGTGTGTATATTTAGTTAAAATGTCCACGGATATATGATTACGTATCGACACGTACACCAATATATAGCTTAGCCCTATATAAAACAATCTAGAAAAACCAGCTTACTCTTGAAATAGCTAAATTTATTTTCATATATAGTCCTAGTCTCGCTTAATATAAATACCAAAAATAATATTTGCGAAACTAATACTTACACAAATCTAATTGATTTAAGTAGGGTCTACTAATAAAATTGCAACTACTAGTAAAATAGAGAGTAATTTTTACTCTAATATTGATATATTTAAAACGAATTGACACATTATTAATACATTTTTATTTTTATAAACCTTAAGAAAGTGGGTGTATTTATAATCTATTTTATATATAGAAAAAAAGTCATTATATTAAAACAAATACGTTTTGGCTGATCACCTATTTAATTGAAAGTTTACTCCTTTTATACTACTATTCATAAGAATTAGATACATTTAGTCAGAGTTATTAAAATGCTATAATATATAATAGGTGAATTACTATGTTTAGTTCTTTATATCAAATTTCCTTTACACATTAATGGTTTTAAATAATATTTTTAATTTAGCTTTCTTTTCTGGAAACATTTAGTTTCAACGCAATTCTACCTATGAAGAAAATTCGGCAATGCAATTTTAATTAGCTAAGTAACTTTAAACGAAAAAAAATGAGAACTTTGTTTTTATTTTAGGAGACATTAAAATAATCTACTTCTTTGTACAAAATTTTGGATAATTTCAAAACAAAAAATTGTTGTTGTTGTTTGTTACTTAAGTACAAGTATGTTTTTAAAAATCATAATAATCAAGCACTGAAATATTAAATAAATACTTTAAAATTTTAATTCTAAATAATACCAACCAAACCATTAAGCAACATCGAGTTTACCTAAATGTACAGACATACCTATATCTAAGGTTATAAGTGTATACATCTAGTTTTATTTTGGTTCTCTTTTAAAATATTGATATATTTTCCCTATATCAATACTCTATTTATACTTCACATATGCAATATTAATTTAAAATATTAAAACCTATCAATTAAGTTTGCTATAAGCTTTTATTTTCTTTAAAACCCTGTTGTTGGACTTCAGACGATAACCATTAATTTCCTATATTCTCTAGATTGGATCCCGATCTGTTCGATTGATTAATCCTTACAGCTGGAAATGTAGCTGATATAAAATTATATTACAAGTGGTTTATGAGCTCACTATAAGCGTTAGTAATCACTCATGTGTGTGTCAAGTGCCACACATGACATAATTAACGATGAGTTGTATTAAGGTTTATTTTATTTGGTGTTCCGTGTAATACATTTACAGAAGCACCGAAGGATAAAACCAAGTGTAGCAACATCTGCACTTCATGTCATTAGGAACATGGTCAAAATCCTCTTACCCCTCTTGCCGACCAAGCTCTCAGGATAATGTGCCCTCCGACGCAAGGAACCTTAACTTCCAGACCTATTGTCCAGTCCTGGTAACATTACAGCGACATGGTACCCCCAGCATGCCTCATTATTAACTAACAACCCCACAACTTCCCCAGGCCGCAAGACAAACTTCAGTGAGATGCCTTGTAACGTGCCATTTGCTGGATGACGTAGCTCCAGCATACATTACAGAATAGCATCATTTAGAGACCTTTTCACTTTGGCTGTTTCAAAAACCAAACTATCACTATTTGATACTTATTTTAATTTGGCATATAGCGTGAACTTTATATAATACCTTGAGATACAACAATTTACAATTTAATAAACCAAACTAACTTGGAAAAATCAATATCAAATATTAACATAAATCTTCAACCACTATCGCTAGGAATAGCTGTAGAATAGGACATACGAGTTTTAAGGTATTCAATATATTTACAGACACAGTAGCGTCTCAATAATCAGACCTAAACGGAACCGACAGGTGGTCTGATTACCGATATGTCGGATAGTGAGGAAACAGGTGAGGGAATAGGGGGAAGGGCAGAGAAACAAATCCAAATTTCTGTAAACAGAAGTGCAGAATAAGTATGGATTAAGGTTTGTTAGTAATTATTCTTTTAAAGGCTTGAAGTTTTTCTTCAATTGAAAGAAACACTTTTTTTTTCTCTTTTCACCTGACACATTTTTCACACGGAACAGAGTTACAACCACGTAGTTATGTGACTCGCTAACAAAGAAACGATGTTAGCGAGCTAATAATATGCACGCGGATACTGCACAACAATGTAAATTGCACGTCATGAGGATATTTCGTATTAAACGGAATGTCGGATCGGGACTCTCCTGTAAGGTCTGGTATTGAATCAGGACTTCCTCAATGTGTCTCGCTAACAATTCTTTAGCGCTGACGAAAATTTAAATGTGATTCTCCATAAATTTATTTATAAGTTTGGGCTATACCGATTTACAAATTGTAATTAAAATTAGTAACATTTTTTATTATTATCTAAATATATTTTAAATTATTTTAAGATTTTAAGATTTAGTTGAGGAGATATGACCAAATTTGGATGTGTCTGCTTATGTACAGTACTCTCAAAGTTATCATGGGAAAATAAAAGTTTTAATTTTGTTAGTAACGTTAAAGAGTGTTTAGATACGAATTTTAATCAAAATAGTTAGAGCGGATTTAAAATAAATTGATTTATTATATTTTCGCTTTAAATAAACTACCTTTAATTATCATAGGGTTAGATATTTAATTACTAAATCTTCTTGGGGGAATCTTATGAAAATCCTAAATATCAAGCTTATTCCCATCAGTAAAATAGTTTGGCTTTAGTTAGTGATGCAGAGAGAATGCATCGGGAAAACAACTTTTTTCAGTTTCGGAAGGTTGAAATTTATCAAAATCTTGAAGTTCAATTATTTTGACGATTATAATAGTCCTACTTCTTTCTCCGAGGGGTATAGCGAAAGAAAGAGTACATGAATTTTTTCTTTTTATACGTTTGTACGAGTGACTTATAAAATATAACTGTGTGTTGTACTATCTAAATATTGACCTAAAAGAAGGCCCATCAAAACTGTTATGGAGGTCTCCATCAACATATCTGTGTGTGTTTATGAGACAGATGTACCAATTTTTGTGTAAATGAGCTCAAGTCAAGGATAAATAAAGATATGGCGAAACCGTTTGGATAAATAAGAATTTAAAAAATCCATCACTGATATGTATAAGCTAAAAGAGTTATATTTCATCATAATCGGTTTCAATATGTTTATTCCACTTATTATTTATTATACACTAAGATAGTATCGTTCATGATTAATTAAGAATGCTATTTAAATTACGGTCAACATTGTGACCCTTTTGTAGCGCATCCTTGTACATACCTTGTGTCATGAAACACATAGTAAAAAATTATTGCTAATCAGTATCAACAAATAATCATATTTTGGAATACATATTGAAATTTAATATTTTTGAATCCCAATAAAGTCTCTAAACTTTTCATATAATAATATTAATTAATATTAATTTAATACTAATCAATATTGATATTATAGTTATTAATATAAGTAAAATAAAAATAGTATTAATATAATAATAATAATTAATACTTTTAAATGTATCCAAAATTATCACGCCAAGCTTTATACAAAAATACATTTAATATGAACCCAATTTTGAAAAAGTTATTTTTATACAGCCTACAGATGCAATGAAGTGTAAAAAATAAGATATATATGTTGGTTGTTAAAATTATTTGAGATACTATAATAATTAGCACAAAACATACATATTTCAAAATTTAAATTTATAACAGAGTAATAATATAAACAGCGATGGAAAAAAAACCTACAGAAATGTAGGCATATTGGTGCCACAAAAACGAAATGTAGTGAATACATCAAAGTGTAATTATTTCTTCCATGTACAATTATAGCATAAATAAGCTTCAAAGAATATGTTTTCATTAAGTTTAGTGACATTGTAAGCCTTAAGACATTCGAAATAGAATCGAACTCCATCCTCTGGTCAAAAACGTTAGAGCAGTGAGCATTATATCATCGCTCTCATATTTTTACATCAACGCTCACATGAATTCCAACAGGAGAGAAAGATGATAACGATATGATCCTTTCTGCAAAGCTTTCATTGGGCTTTGAAGGACTTCTGCGAATAGCCAGAAGCATCCTGTACAAAATCATCAGATGGGAATATATATATGACAGTTATTTTATCAAAGGGATCAGAAAAACACCGGTATGGCGTGAGAAAATTACAATCTGCTGAGTGGTATTTTTCATTACATGGATATCAAACCCACACGTATCAGGAGGAAACTGACGCAGTGAAAACATTTCGTTGTTATGATTTAAGATGTGACCTTAATTTTTAAAGGACTAAGGTATATTTACGAAAATAACAAGATTATTTTTAGAAAATTGAAATATAAAATAAAAAAACTTTCATGAGCACTTGTAAAAATATGGTTTTTAGTAGGTATAAAACCATATTTCATCATTTAAAATTTAACTCTTAGCCCATAGACTTCAACGTTGAATATGCGTAGTTTTAACAAAACACACAAAACATATCCCTGTTAAAATATGTAACTTTTGAAGTACTACGAAATTAAGAGTAATCTAACCATTGTAATAACCTCTCTCTTTATATTACAAAATTTAGCTAAGCTACTAAATGTTACATTCGAGAAAATATACACTAGAATGTTGTTTATAATCACAATAACAATATGATTTGGGTCGATGAACGAATAATAATATTAAAGAACAAATTAGATTCATAGAAAAATATTGAGGATTGTAAACGTAATCATACGAAATTGAAACCACAAGAATATGTAAAAATATTAAATAATGCACTTTAATATAATTTACTTACTGCTAAAAGTTCAATATATTAACCAAACATTCTTCAACATGGTTATTTATTTTAATAGACACTAAAAATTATTGTTTAAAACCACACAAATATTTTCTTTGCAAACATTTATTTGTTGTATAATATTATAAAAATTATTATACTATCACTAATAATTATGTAACAATGTTTGGTTAACCCCTTATTTTGGAGAGTGGAATATTGTTTACCAATTAGTATTTTAATTATATTATAATTTTATTGATAATATGCTGCGTAACCCCCCTATACTACAGAAAAGTATACACATTTAAAAATAATTCTAAATCAACGTTTGTTAGAACCATAATTTATTATTAAGTTCAACAGCAAAATTATTAATGACTTGTTTTAAGAGGAACAAATTTAAAGGGTAACTTAGAAATAATGCACTCTCATTAGCTTGGAAGTGGGATTAAAACCAAATGTATTAACATTTTGTGGGGAAAATGCATCCAGTGTTCCCGACTGAAACTAGAATATCAATCTCCTGTCAACAGCTATTCAGGGAATGGTGAAAATTACACCTTATACCGTTTGGTCACAAGCGTAGGTAAAACTAATAAAAGGCATTTTTAACCAATGTTTTGTAAGATTTTTTCAAATAATAGAAAGTCTTAAACAATTACCAAAAGAAGTATATTAAAACCCATATTGGTGGGCGTGTGGATTAAATGTTACGTTCATCCAGTTTGCTTTAGATAATGTTCGAATCCCAGCTTGGTGTATTGATGGTGATTTTTCATAAATGTTTTCCCACTCTCCCTACAAGTAAATTTCGGTGCACTTCCTCAATGCTAAACCTTCCTTATCCTCACCTAAATATCATAGCTAAGGTTTGTATAGCACAAACGGGTAGCAAAACAATGTTTATAAAGGACGAAAAATTAAAAAATTGAGGTTATATATTGAAAATGATAATTTAACTATTCTCGATTTGGGGACTATCACAGAAAAGCAGGTTTAGAAGGAAGTCCTCACAAAGTTTTCAAAGTGTTGTTTTGGAATGACTTTAGACTGAAACTAGCTGAAACAAGGAACTAATTTGAACGCTACTCAAAAAGATAAGACGTTCGAAATGGGAACAGGAAGACATTCAAAACCTATCGTAGATATACATCCTCACACAAAAGTTTCTCTAGCGTTTAAGTATGACCAATAAAAAGTGCGAGGAAAACAATGAGAAGAGCTATCATGAATCGGTCAACAAACAATTCCTTTTAGTTTTAAAACAGTCTACATCCAAAAAAACAAATGTTTAGTCAGTTGGGTTTTTTATAACTAGATTTAATTGTAATATATCATATAACTTAAGGTGCGACAGAAGGGAGCGCGAGTAATTTTACAGTTTTTATAGCATTTAATTTTTTTTAAACAAAAATAGATTACATATTTCTCCAGTAGCAACATAGAGTTTAGTCTTAAGGTGCGACAGAAGGGAGCGCGAGTAATTTTACAGTTTATATAGCATTTAATTTTTTTTAAACAAAAATAGATTAAATATTTCTCCAGTAGTAACATAGAGTTTAGTTTTCTGCACATGCTAATAACAACAGATCTTGAATGTCCGTCAAGACTGTTCTGAAATTTTGTCAGTACTTTTTCTCTTTATTTAAAAAGTTTTGACAACATTTCAGGACACCCTTGACTGATATTCAAGATCTGTTGATATTAGCATGTGCAGAAAACTAAACTCTATGTTGCTACTGGCGAAATATTTGATTTATTTTTGCCAAAAAATCATATTCTATAAGAACTGTAAAATATTTGCAACCCCTTCTGCCACACCTTAAATCAAAATATGCTTTTGTCTGAGCTAATATGATTTTAAATGGCACAAAGGAGTATTCCTCTCCATGGTTAACCATTTTATTTTTTTAAATATAATGCGAGATGAATTGACATAACATGATGTTGATGTGTTCAGACTGATTCCTGAAACTCCACGTTATTTTCACCTATATGTTATTATTACGTCATCCCTATTCAATTTTTTTTTATCTGTCCTCATAGCCGAATAAATCTAAAAATGACACCTGGACACGGAAATTGAACCCAAGACCTATGGCTTTGCACGCCATTCTCTATCAATAAGCTATCCAGGAATCATCCAGAGATTAAAGTCATTATAACTCATAGTTTAAGGCAGAGTCTGTGATGGACGTTTGGCCTCGTCGTGCCTATATTATAGAGGTAAAAACTGTATGGACTAATGGTTACACTTCAGGTATATATATAGGGCCCACGTGTGTGTGTGAATATAATTATTTATAATATCTATGTATATAGATACAGGGTGTATACAAACTATATGGTCAAACTTCTTGGTGGTGTAAGAGATGGTAAAACCAACATTTTACGTATGGTATCCATGGGTTGGAAGTGATTCCATTCAAAGTTTAAGATTACCAACTTTTCTAGTTGAACTTAAGAGGTGTTAGCATTCCATGTGCGCAGTCCCAACCAAGATTAAAACTAGATATGGTTTACCATATTGCTTAGACGGCCAAAATCATCACGTATCACGTAGGATTGTTCAACCACCCACGGCAGAACATTATTCGTCTGTTAGTGTGCTGTATCAATTTTTTTTTCAAGCAACGCGTTTTACTATAGTACCCGTTTGGGTTATACGCCAGTGTACTGAATTTCTCTACTTGTTTTAGGGATAAGAAAGGTTTTACCTAGAGGAAGTGTTCTTGGATTTGCATGGAGGGAGAGTGAAAAATCCTTTTGGGAAAAAACCCTCAGTACACCCCACCGAGATTCGAACCTCGATCTCCCCTTCATTAGCAGTCCCGTTTACTGAGAGAGTAACGTGCTAGACCACGCGGCCACAGAAGTGGTTGTATCATTGTTGATGGAATTGATTTTAATATCTACTTTCTGTCCAATAATATTAACAATAAAAAATTACGTTTATTAACTTAATTAAACCACTAAACTAATTTACAACTTAAAACCAAAAAAACACAAATTCAACGCAATACAAGGATTTATTAACGTAAGGAGCACTACCGATTCTTGGCAACTTAATTACTTAGCAAAAAATGTTTATTTTTACATCCCGTATAAACCCTTAAAGTTTGGTCTGAGAGTTTGTGTATATGCTGTATAAATATACAGTAACGGTATTTATAGGTAGATTCTATAATCGTATTATGATATTTATTTGACCATTAGAAAATAAATATGTATATGTAGTTTTTATCTGTGCACAGCGTCTTAATACACATATGGCCTGTTTACATATTTACATTGATAAACAAGGCTCACATTCGCGTGGATGGAGAATTGTAAACCATCTAGACTGAGCCACCCTAAGTTAATCGGAACGGGATTTTAACCACAATCTCCCAATCACCATAAGTCATGTAAGTTTTGAGAGGCTGTGTACACACTAAGCGAGATAAAGTAGGTAATTATAAAATAATATAATATATGTGAATACACTGGGTGGACATAGGTTCATTTTTTTTTCTTCTTTTTCTTGCGAGGATATTTTCTATCCAAAGATATAGATTCAATACAAAATAAAACTAGGACTATATAAGATCTACTAAGTTTCTTTATGACTTCCCCATTCTTTTCCGACTAAAGGAAAATAATCTTAACAATGATATAGCATGATAGAAATACTTTACCCCCCACGAAGTATCGTCGGGTTGACCTGGAATATAGCAATGTCATCACCTAAAGCTTTTAAGAGACGCAACATTTCAAATAAAGATAATGTTGTGAGGAGAACTTAAATTTTATGTAAGATTGTATAATACTATACCACGCTATAAAGTAAACAGTGAACATCAGGAATGAGTGAATAAAAGTTACAATAAAACAGCCCCAAAGTGCTCAGTAGAAAACAGAGTTCTTTCAAATGCTATAAATATTTCTGATTTTATTTGTAACTAATTTGTTTATCAAATTTGCCCTAAATGTAAAAGGTAGAGATATAAAAATACTGGTTTACGGGGGACTTTTACCATTTCCTAAAAACCATACATGGAATTTCACACTTAGTACAGATGACTATCACTCCACAATTTTACTTTCTCATATAAATTATTATGATCGTGAAAAAAAATTGATCTCGAAATTATGACAAATTTTTACGTTTTATATTAACACGAATCCAAAAAAGCGGATTTTACAATTCTGTTCGTCCTCATCGCTGTTTTTTGTCTGTCTGTCCCTCGCCACGAATGCAAAATGATTTGGTGGATTTTGTTCTAGATCCTGATCTTATAGGGAAATATCACAAAATTAAGTTTTTTTACAAAGTCCTTCAATTTAAGGGTAGTTTACTGTTGTCATTTTATTGAATTCAAAATTTTTCGGAAATGTCTATAACGATTTTGTCCAAAATGGATATCTAGGGTTCGTTAAACCTGACAAAAAAATCGTTGAAGGGTAGTTTAG
The DNA here is from genome assembly GCA_902151455.1 of Timema bartmani. Classification (NCBI taxonomy): domain Eukaryota; kingdom Metazoa; phylum Arthropoda; class Insecta; order Phasmatodea; family Timematidae; genus Timema; species Timema bartmani. The sequence continues at coordinate 267,109 of CABFWB010000133.1, read as the reverse complement.
TGATGAATGATTTTTTAAAATATGGAAATCAACTTGGAAAACGAGACAATATTTATAAATAATAATAAAATACACAGTGTTAGCCGAGTTTCTTAAAGCGTAAGGCAGCTGTTAGCACATGGGGGAATTCTTTGTTCGGACCTCCTAAAGTTGAGTAAGGTTCATTATTTACAGGTAGAATATTTTTTTGTCAATTATCTAACCTTCTTCCATACAATTGCGAGTGTATTTTTCCTAATCCATCCCGGTTGTATACCTTGAACTATATCGTTAATAGTACACATAGAAAAAAATTATACTAAAGCAGTATTTTATTTAGTTAATTAATTTAAATTATCAATTGTATATCAATAAATACTTTATTTTAGCACCACATCTTACTACCCGTTCGGTTTTTACGCTAATAAATACTTGTATTTTTAATAACTTCAAGCTAAACCATAACGGAAAATTATCCTAAAAGTTTAAATAGAAAAGTATTCCACAGCCCATGTAAAATAAATTGGAAATATTTTAATAAACATTCCCTTAAACAAATATTTGAATAAAAGTCATATATCTCAAAAATATAATATGTAGGACCTAACAATGTGTTGCCTACTCAAACTGTTCAAAGAAAAGGAATAAAAATGATGAAAAATATTATAAAAGAAAAAAATGGTTAGGAAGCTCATAAAAAAGAAGAGAAGCTAATAACAATTGAAGGCATAAAAAAACTTTATTCATATTACTTATAATGATGTCCAAAGTTTTTTTTTTCAAAGGGGGGAGCAGTAAAATGTGAACGTTAAAAATTCCACGTTTATAGAATGTTTTTCAGAAAAGGAAAAAGAAATAAGGAAAAAGTTTTTCCACCCCGGACCTCTTTGTTGTCGTGAACGTCAACATTGCCGTAACTGCGCGGCCATTACATGCATAACTAGTTTAAGAGCCACACCCTCACGAGTTAGTTGTGGTGCCAAGTCAACGGTAAGGTAAGGAGAAAGGACACTGATTTTTATATTAATTCGAAAGGTTGGAACTCAATATAGAAACCCCTTACTTCTAAACTGGCATTCGTGATTCCGATATTACCAACGCTTAATTCTATGCTGAAAGCTGTGAGTTCGATATTGACAGTCGTTACTTCAACCCTCACACTCCTTACTTCGATATTGACAGACCGTAAATGTATTTTTAAATTGCTTACTGGAAATGAGTATTCTATGTAGTGGTTTCCCATTACCTCTCCAGGCAAATCATAACTCAATTTTCTAAAAGTTAATCCTTCTCACAATGTAATAATCCCTTAAACAATATTAGTTGCAGCTAACGTAAATGATACTAAATAATAGTGCTTATAAAAAATTCAAATAAATTATATACTACTCTTCCACTTCGATGGCAGCATGGTCTAAAGCGCTACTCTTACAGTAGACTAGACTGCCGCTGATGGGGAGATCAAGGTTTGAATCTCGGTCTGGTGTACTGAGGGTGGTTTTTCCAAAATGGTTTTCCACCCTCCCTCCACGCAAATGGGGGTATACTACCTATAAATATAACCTTCTTAAACCCTAAATCAATTTGCATAATTAGTACATAAACCTATAACTTGAACGGGTAGTAAGACGCAGTGCTAAAAAATATACACAAGTTGTTCTGACCTATTTTAAATCTACAAAACTAAAGACAAATTATTCATATTTTGTTTTGTACTTACTAAAAATGTATCTAGTAGCTATCACACAGCTTAAACGTAATGTTGGTTAGGCAGCCTTAGTCTTTAGACTCACACTTACATTTTGTCGTTAATAATGAAATGTTAGGGTTCATCCCTTAGACCGATGACCTAAGGGATGGCTTTCCAAATTAAAAATTATCAGGGTAACTTTTCTAATCTTAATCTACTTTCATAAATATTCTATTCCTATGAACTACCCTCCTACTATTCCTTAATCATTAGATTTTGGACCACCAGTAAGGCTGGTTTTGTAAGTGGTTATTAATAAAATATTATTAAGATCTTCTTTTTCAATTAGAATTAATTTTTTTATGTAATAATCCATTTAAGTGATTACATGTGTACATTTATAAATACATCAGAGTGAGCAGGATTTACATATTTGCTCAAGCAAAACAGCACAATAATTCCATAATAAACTACCATTCGAAGTATGTGAATTTTAATACATAGCTTATTTTACAAAGCAGCAAGCTTCACAATTGGCCTACTAAATTATTTAATGCCCTTCTTTAACTAAAAATATTTCCGATCAACTATTTTTAAATATTTCCTAGTTTCAAAGATGATTTTTATAAATAATTTCTCACACATGTGGATGGGATAGTGTTAATAATGTCACAAAATACGGCTTGGATAGCAAATATATACCATAACTTTAGGGTTATTACTATAATTTGTTAAATCTATAAAAAAAAAAGTATTTACTAACTTTTAAAAAAAAATCTTGTTGATTAATAACATTATTGATGTTTTCTAGAATACGAGAGAGTAATCTAGACGGAAACGTGTTAAAATATTTTATACAAATGTCTAAAGTGTGGTTTTCTATGTAGCAGCTAATTTAAAATAAATTATATTTTATTTATTTCGCACCGCATCATAATAACAATTCGGGCTGTACGCCTAAGTATTAATTACGCTAATAGGCTAGCAATTGGGAAGGTTGAATTTGCGTGGAGGGAGAGTGGAAAAACATTTAGGAAAACCACCTCCAGTTCACCCAACCAAGATTCGAACCTCGATCTCCCCATCCTTGGCAATATAGCTCAACACGAAACTAGCACTTTAGCTAGATACGCCACCAAGGTAGGTTAAACTAAATCAATATATTTGAAAACATTAAAATAACACATTTAAAAAAAAAAGTAAGAATCTATGTGTGTTCGTTTCTAAATGGAAAATGTAATATGCTACATAGCTTGTATTGAATCTTCACCATGTTATGTGAGATTGACCTAATTTTTATTTGTTATTTCTTTCATAACAAGTTTTATTAACAACTCTATCTAAAGGTATTGAAGCGATAGATATATTAAAGGATCTACTTTCCCTCTTGTGTAGAAAGATTGATGAATGGTCTAGATACAAAACTAAATATGGTTAGTCACACTCAGTTCAGGATTCGGTATCCAATCTCCATGTCAAAGTTCAGACAAGTTAAATGCAACTCTAACGTCCTAGACCATTAGACTATCATTGCATTTAGAAAACTTGCTATGCAGTTAAAGTTATTCTTAGTATAATATTGTAAAATATATATCTACTATCTGATTATCATAGTAATTAAATATTAAAATACAATAATAATAATCCTATTATTATTAAAATAATAACCATCTTAATAATAATAATAATAATAATAATAATAATAATAATAATAATAATAATAATAATAATAATAATAAATTTTACCTATTTGGTTTTTGCATCAGATACAATACCTTTGTAATGAGACAAAAATGTTATTAAATAATGTAATATTCTCTAATATATGAGAGCATTGTCGGACCAAATTTAAATCAGTGAAGTAATAGATCATGTTTATAAAACTCTTTGCAGTAGTTGTGAAGTATATTACCAGTAATTTAAAGGTAATGGAGGATAAACATAACTCATTTTTAAGGCATTTAATTAGTCCTTGGCTATACGTGGCTGACAAGAAAAATACACCTTACAGCGAGTCATATAAAACTTCACAAGTATTCGATTTAAATTCCATTATAACCTTCCAGAAAATCAATGATTGTCTAAATGTTTAAATTAAACACACTAAAATACTTATGTAAAAGTAGATTGAGCATGATTATTTTTCAAATTATCACATGGGCCTACTTGTAGGGGATATCAAAACTAAAAGAAGACTATAATTTTTATTTTATTTTAATGTTAAATGACTAAAAGTTAAATTTTACAAAAGGAGAAAATTTAATAGCTAAGACATGTAATTTTCAGGAACTTAGTTAAAATACACAGAACTATTATTAAATTACATTTTTTAAATGATAAAACTTTGTATTTTCAATATTAATTATACTAAAATAATGAAACTAAATGACTTAGTAATTAGAAGTAGCACAGTGGAAACATTTCGTTAAAAACAGGTTAAGACCTACATACAATGTATAGCGGACTATTTCATGGATAGGTTTAGGTTTTTGAAACACAAATGACTGACAAATGTACTCTTATGTAAATATTACGACTTTTACTCTTTCAAACATCATTGTTTCCGTAATATTTAAAGCAATGGAAACCAATATGTGTATAACAGCTCATGTTTTTTTTAGATGATCAAATCCATCATTTAACTGAAACCTTACTTCAGTCGGTACCTTGTCTGTCTACTGAGCCAAGAGTCCCGGATTCTATTCCCGGAATGGACGAAAAAATTATCATTGATGAAATGTGGGCTTACCCTTTCACAGTGACGAATTAACGGCCAGGGATAGGATGTTGTGCCTGTCTTAGTCATAAGGTAGATTATAAGACATATGAAGCTTCGAAAGGCCTAGCCAGCCGACAGTGGAAAAAATAATATGGCTTGAATAAAAAACTGTATGTATATATTATAAACTTTACAACATTAACAAAACTGCTGGTTAATGTTTCACAAATTTTTATAGTAATTACACTAATATTTGTTTAATAAGTAATCGGTGACTACATAGTTTTAAACGTTATATTTCCATTCGATTTGACGAGTCGCCCTTGTGTCAAACTTAATACAGCTATTACTAGAACTTATAATGTTTAATCATATTATAGTTACAATTTTAGTAAAAATATTTGAACAAAGCAATGCGTGCACTGACTACTAATTTGTTTTAATTCACTATCATCCTAAATATCTATTAGCTAAACAAACTGCCTGCTATGTCAATATTTTACAAGCACTGATTAGTGAAAATGTGTCTAGGCGATAATATTAATGCTAGTGTATTTACCAAACGCAGCAGGTTCAATTTTAAAGGGCGGCCGTGCGTTATTTATTACAGATCCTGTTTCTCAACCCGATGAACACATTTGGCAGTGAATGAAAAGGATGGAGAGGAATATACAGTAACTCAACTTTGCCATCGTCACATTTTAGTTAGGGAGGCTCGTAAAAGAGAAATGTTTTTAAAATATATTTTATTTTCCTTTTGTTTGTTCTATCTAACGTGTAAGTCATAAACAATTTTTTTGTATAGCACATGACTTATTTTAACTTTGGTGCTGGTAATGATAGAATTATTAAAATAGTTATTTAAGAGGTAGGATATATTAAAGTGATTTATTGAAAATTCACCAACATTAGGATACAAATGGGGTCATAGCCATAAATAATACATATAATCCTATCCTAATTTAAATCGCTTCCCTCCTTACAGCTGAAATACAGCCTGACACCCTGAGCGACGTGATATTACAATGCCAACCAAATCAGTGGACACGTCGTTTATGTGTCAATCAAATTAAGCTTAGTTTTTCAACAACAGGGAGAGTGGAGTTAGAATCTTGACCGAGTGTGGTTTTCCTAAATGTTTTCTGACTCTCCCTCCACGCTAATGCATGCGTTTTTTCTCATCCTAACCTCACTAACGTAATTAACATATATATGCACACAGCCCGAACGGGAATTAAGACAAGTCATAGAATGACCCGGATAAAAGTTACCACTTTCTAAGTTGATTTCATTCATACGGATTTTTAAATAACGTAATTATTTATACTTATTTTTAAATTGATATATCCAATAAATCTTACGAATTGCTCACACCAATTATATGTATATTTGTCAGTTTAGTCCTAGCAATGGAGATTATATTCATATACAAGAATAAATCAGAGGCGTGTCGTGGAATATTGTTGGGGTAGAAGTAGTCAGTTAATAGTGTACCTGTGATATATTCTCATCACTTATTATAGGAATAGTAAGGTGTAAACGGAGTCAAACAATGTTAATAAACACCGCATGGTGCATACATTATAAACCTTCCATTACACGCCACTAGTAGACATATATTATGTATATAAAGACATATATTATGTATATAAAGACATATATTATGTATATAATCTGATTGTTTTCATCTTGGTAAGTGTAGAGTGTATTATATATATTTTATATGAAAGTAGAGTTATATGAATGATGTATGATATAAATCCTTTATTTTATCCAAGCATATGAACAAGCTTAAGATGGACTTCATTTATAACGTTTTTCATCATTTCTTATTGTAAGAACCGTAACAATAAGCTTATGAATATTTTAAGATTTCAAAGTAAGTAAACTAACTTTTGACTCTAAGTGAGTTTATTATATAGCTATAAATCTCGCACTACCTGAATTTTTGTAGCTTATAAAGAGAAATTTTTCTTTCTTTTCTTTGTGATACCCAGAAGTATGTTACTAATGTTATTTAAAGGATCAAGCATTGGACCAGTATGAGTAGGTATTGGTGTAGTATAGCAAAAGTTAACAAATGGGTCAAGTCCCCCTCTTCATGTAACTAAAAGACCCCCCTTTTTTACTCTCCCACCACCTAATACATGTAAAACTGGACTCTACATTTGTAAGCTGTTGATTAGTTGTTTATCGCCATGTGATGTGTGATAGATTATGAACGGTGCTGTGGCTAAATTCCAAATTACAAATCACGCCACCTTAACAACCAGCCATGGGTTATGCGTATGGGAGGGTATTAGGGGAATAGAGAAGGGTGGTGGATTCGGGGGATGGATACTTTTTTATAGGACAAAATCAATGCTTAACTGGTGGTTTTATAAACCAAGCTATTATAGATAAGTTTTAAAATTATATTTCCCATGGATGTATATTTAACTATGAACTAGTTTAAAAATCGATAGTAATAATTTACTAAAACATTTAAATTCATATTTAATTCTATATTTAAATTGTCTTAACGTATGTTATTAATATAATTTTAAATATATTTTTCTATCATAAGGCCTGAAATAATTATACAAATCTATATATTAATTATCTCTTTTAAATAAAAAGCACTATTTATAAACTTGTATTAATTAGAATAAATATGAAAGTTAAATGTGTAAACATAAGGTATAGTAGGCGAGCGCTTTCCCAGATATTTGTCTACCTGTAAGGATGATGGATTGATGGTATATCTTAAAATTATAATTATAATTGTTTTTAGAATGCGAATATTAGGTTATTTTTGGTTTTGAAAAATAACGGAAAAAGTATGTTAGATAAAAAGGTCACCCACCTCTTCGGTCAAGTAATCAATTATATTGGATTACGATGTTAGGGTAATCGAGGTTAGAGTTTTTCTCTTTTTTCTCTAGTGTACTGGAGGTAGTCTTTAAAAAATGTTTCTTAAATCTTTCTTTAAGAAAATATGAATACACTTGCTCTTTATTCAACCTTCTTCATCTCTGACACATTAGCGTAATTAGTACATTTGCGTATAGTCCTAATGGATAGTAAGACGCGATGCTATAAAAACTAGACATGGCTTGAGTTCTCAAAATATTTTGGAGAAATTCGAAATCGTCCGACTCACACAGCCACATATAATCCACCAACTACCACACTCACATGGATGACTCTTACTTCTTATTATGATCTACCACATGTTAAAGGTAAGAATAAATAAGGATAGGTAGGAAATGTACTCTCATTTTCATGTACTGAAGGTGGAAAACAAAAATGTCACCTAGGTAAACAAACAGAGGATCGAAGCCCTAACCTTGCCATGAGTAAACAACACTTGAAAAGATCGACACTTTTGCCCATGCTACCATCTTTTTTAGTATAATAATATCCAAGTGATGAAGATGATAAAGACTTAAGGGGGCCGACTTGGTAAACGAGAAAGTTTTGCGGGGACATTCAGTTCTAACACAATATTAAATTATTATTACTCTACAATTAGTTATTTAAAAATATGATTCACGGCAAAATAAAGTCGAAAGATTCAAACAGGAGTTCGTTTATACTAAAAAACCTTATAGTTTTAGTTTTATTAACAGAAAAATTGTAATTTTAACTGATGCTAAAACGACACTCAAGGCATATTTGCTCTAGACTTACCCATTTAACAAAAACAGTAATTTTTGGTAGCTCACAAAATAAAATTTAAAAATAATTAATATTTAGCAACGACCATTCCTCTTTTCCTTTAAACAGAAGTTTAGTAATTTTCCTTCCTCTATTTCTTACTGTCAAGACAAAGTGTAATTGTATGTGAGGGGTGAAAGGGAGTATAGGCTTATACAGAGAAGAAAAAAACAACATAGAACATTGTATTTTAAGAAATGTAGCCCGATAGTGATTGATACTTTCTCGCTGATTGAGGCGGCTGCATTAAACACAAATACATTCTTTAAGTTATAATGTGTATTCCATCCTAACACATAATAATCATTAAACATTTTTCCAGAATCTCAACAAGTTATCAAAAATGTTAATACTTTAAACAAAAATATGTTGCAAAAAACTAAAATAAAATTGTGACTGTGCATAAGTTATCTTTTTTGTTTCTAATCTCTCACCTACGTAATTGAAACCTTATAAACATACATATTTTAAAAATTTATATTTTACGTACAGCCACAGCCATGATCTAATATTGAACACAATAAATGGGGGGTGAATGTCATTTGTGAGCCATACGATTGATCATTTATTTCAATTAATGTTTTCATACGGGTTCAAGAGGGTGGGTGTGGGGATTTTAAGTGCTACCCACAGTTTATGAGGACAAACAGCATCCATCCATGAGTAATGGTCCAGGACAAAACTGCCAAGGAAATGAAGTTATATTTTGATGGTCAATATCAATAAACTGTTTTCAGGGTATGATTTATGGAACACCATTATTTTCTCAACATAATAATTTGTAAAATGATATCTCAAAGAAAAAATAAATAATAGCAGTACTTAGAGAAGAGTTTTCTATTATTAATATTCTATTAATATATAAAAATGAAATTTAATTTTATCTGTCTGTTTATTTGTTTGTTACTCAAGGATGCCCAAACCACTGCACTGATAATGAAATTCCTCATAGATACAACTTGGAAAACTGTTTAACATATTATAAGCTATATGTTATCAATTAAAATCCTATATAATAACGTGTCTTATTTCATTATGTATTAATAGAGTCAATGGTTGCATTCTCCTAATGAAAGTAGAACTTGTTTTTTTTCGTGTCGAATTTGAAAGCCAACTCAACTGTAAATCCAAAGAATAATTGCAGAATACATTTAAATATTAAATAAAATGAAAAACTATATTTTTTGTTGGTTATTTCATATTCACATTGGTAGGCAAATCATATTTCTTTGACAAATAAATAAAAATTACACCTCGATAACGTTCTACATCTTTATTTGATTTGATCCTATATTCACACGAATGAAAAATATTAATACAAATATATTACAGTACATTTCATAAGAAAAGGCAGCTTAAACTCCATAGTAGCCAAGGAAATACTTTTAACAATATTGAAACCCTAATGTCTCAGGCCGCTTAAGTGTCAGTTCAGATTACTTCATAATAAATACATCAGATTATTTGCATTTGCATTTGCATTTGCACTACTCAACTCTAAATACTATAGTGGACTCGGTCCTAGTGAGCCTCTGGCTACAATAGACCTAAATAATTTGTTCCAATCCACATACATTTAAATGTGTGTTGGAAATTTAATTAACTATGAACCATAAACTTCGGTTTTAGTGAGCCTAAGGACTGAAACTTCCAAGAAAAAATATCATACTAACACTATAGTTATTTTAAAACAAACCTTTGTTGTTGTTTGAACTTAATACTTGCATACACTGTTTCTCTATCAGGGTTCTTATTTTGGTAGCAAATACAATAACTAAAATAATGGAATGGGACGAAATGCTTGGCGGATGGCTAACGAGGAATGAAGGGTGTGGCTATGGCCAACATTCAGAACTTACTCCGGCTCGCTGGTTTGGATGAAGTGTCCCTCAAGAAACTGATTCATCAATTATAACTCTTTTAAACTTAAATCCCTTTTCAATATGGACTATGAAGTATTTGTTTTAGCAGCGCGTCTTTCTACCGTTCGGTTTTTACACTTATGTATAGAACGATAATGTGTTAGGGATGAGGATGGTTGTATGTATAGCATGTGTGCCCAAATTTCCACGTAGGAAGAGTAGAAAACCATTTAGGAAAATCCAAAATAAGTACACCCGACCAGGATTATAACCTTGATATACCATTCATTGGCAATCTAGGTTATTGTGAGAGCGATGCCCTTGAATATTCGATCACCCAAATAAATCGCCAGATAAAGCCTACATTGAGGTAGTGAAAGGTATTTCTCATACGGAAACAGAAGAGATTGAAGATAACAAAGACGAGAGTCAAGTAAGTGTCTCGACAGTGAAAGAGGTGTTGGAGAGTATCAGGACTGTTCTAAGGTTTATCGGATGAAAATACTATGTGAAATAGAGCTAGGAAAAAACACAGATATTTGACAAATATAAATATAAAATATTCATTAAAAAGGTATCCAGTAAGCAAAAACACAAAGCTGACTATTTAAATGTGTATTATTATATTAAATTAAAATGTATTCTTTGTGCGATATATGGTTTTGTCTGTCCCTAACCTTCTCATTTAAGGTTAAGGGGAAATAAAATTTGGTTTTTTGGATATTATGGACCAATTATTGTCCAAGTCCATTGTGGTTCATTATAAGCGGAGTTAACTGTATATTGTGATCTTTACACTTTAAGCCCCACAACTTGCGGCGTGTGTAGTTACAAAGCTAATATAAATAGAAAGGTTGCACTTTTCATGTCTGCTTAGTGATACACCAAGATATGCAGATAAGGTGTAATTTAAAAATCAAATATGTCAAGCCTAGTGCCTTAAGACCACGGGAATACTAGAAAGTGAACCTTCAATCTGAATTAACAACTAATTTTTAAACTTTAAATAAGTAATTGAGGAAATCTTAGGGGTGTGATTTCTAGACCATTTTATTACATCCATAGTTGTCCTGACACATTAGACACTGTGACTACCTGCCTATATGGGTAACTAAAGCTCCACGAAGCATATATTATTATTATTAGCACCGCGTCTTACTACCCGTTTGGGTTAAACACAAGAAACATATAAATAGGAAACTTGGTATTATCTAACGTTTTTCAGCAAACCCTAGTTCTTGCGATTGCACATCGATCGTTTTGTTCAGAAGTGCGATAACTTCAAAAATCTAGTTGGTGATTTATTTACAACATACGATTAGGATTTTCATGATCTAGCTTTTTCAATACCACACCAAGTCCCATCTTGAGATTAGGAATAGCTATGTAAGATAAATTATTTAAGAGTTATTAATTATTGTTCATTTAAATTGCCCATTTATAAATGGAGCTTTAATGAACTGAAAAACGCCGCTATTACACCATTTTATACCATGTCATGTTAAGAAGTAGCAATTATGAACCGTTAGAAAATCACTTCAGGACTTAACTAAAATGCTCTTACCGTGGTACACCTTCAAATGTATCAGTTCAGAACTATACAACTTCATGCAATAACATATAGTGTATTAAATTATCTGGAAAAAGATACATCAAAGTGGAAATTTCATCAACATACTGAACCAAATTTATTTTTAAATAAGAGCTAACTAATACTAAACAAGTTTTTAATATTACTCTTTAAAAAGCGACTGTCTCATTTGCAAAATTATTCATCATTAATAGAATACAAATGTATAACCTACCTTTTTTATAATCCGTCTGGGATGGACGTATTATTTCTAGACAACATTGACTACTCACATAAGAGATATATACCGTGGAATTTTGAGTAAATGTGCACTTTTTTGGAATGAAAAATATAAAATATGTAGGTAAATCACACTTAGAGTAAAAAATCCGGGATTCAACACCCAAACTCCACGTTAATGGAAATATATATTAGAGTAGCTTAAAATTTACTATGTGGGCTCATTAAGTTGTTTAATTAGTAATTAATAAAATTCCTATCAAAATCTCTAATTATATAGACTTTAAATTTATTTTCTTTCTGCGAAATGTACTTAGTTCACTTGGGATACAGATAAACAATAATATATTATGTATAGGGCTTTTTACAGTTTTAAATAAATCAATTTTTATATAGATCGTTAAGTTCTATAAATTATTATGCCACATATTTATGCGTTAAATTTAATGACACGTTTGTTTGAACGGTTTTGTATATATTATGTGTCTGATTGTTTGGCTAAAAATCAGCTTAGTTCATTTTCAGTAGATTTTGAGACATAACATAATGCATTGTTTATAAAAACTATTATATTTATAAGCGCTATTTACATGTAGAGTATGCATCATTGGTTCTTTATTGTACTTTTTTTTAGAAAATTATAAATATATATAGTACATAAAGCCCAATATAACGCATTTTAACATTATTTTTAATTTATTAATTAATATTTCATCATATTTTTACATTCTTACTAAATCATTCTTTGGTAGGAATTTTTTATTTCCATGTCTCTAAGAACTTACCAAACACTAATTTTATACCAAATATTTAAGGCCATTATTTTGAATTTTTTCGATTAGTTAATGTATTTAACGTGTACCTTCTTAACTGACAAATTATATCAGCACATGACTTATAAAATAACTTAAATCTAGAACAGACACAACATTCAGCTGTGAAAGGGTAAACTAAAATTTCATCAATGATAAATATTTCAGCCGCACCTGGTATCAAACCAGGGACATGTAGCTAAGTATACATACACGCAACCGAATGAGCTAAGGAGTATGACATGGCCAGTATAAAAATATTTAAAACTTAATAAATCATAGATAGCCAGGAAATTACGCTTAAATTATATTTTTTCCCAAAAATTAAATAAATTATACATTTTTATTTATAATGTCAAACGCTTCCCAGATAAAGGCTACATTTAAAACAAAATCGTTAAACTAAGTTTGAAAAATTTGACATAAAAAAGTCACTCGTGAATAAACTACCCTTAAAATAAAGGCTAGGGTAAAAAATTAAATTTGAAAAATAATCATTAAACCCTTTCAAATCTGTAGCCAGACACAGACAGACGGATATGAGTACAGACCTAATAGATAACTCCCTTTTTATGGCTTCAAGGGGACATAAAAAGTAGGGATTCATCATAATCTCGAGATCAATTTTTTTTGCGATTACAATACTTTATCTTTAGATGAGAAAGTAAAAAAGTCTCTGTCTAAAATATAATCACCTTAGTTCCCCTGATGATGTATATCCTGCATCCCGCCAAGCACGAAGTTCACAATAAAATTGATTGCTGGTGATGGGAAGATCAAGGTTTGAATCTCGGCTGTGTACGCTAAGGATGATTTTGCACACATAATTGTACATATCTATCCTCACCGACCTCTCCCCTCATGAACGAGATAGAACGTCCCCTAATTCTACCCTTGTTAAAATAAATTCCCTAAAAAGTTCTAAACAAACCACTCTAAACATTAAAACAAAACTTATCATCAAGCGGTGTTTTGTAAATTTATCCTAGTGTCTTGACGTATAAATTTATTTCTATAATATATTCCACATTTATTGTCTCTTGTGCTATTATTATATTTAAGTATCCCAACTGCCTCGATAACTTTTCAATTCACAAAACTTCAAAAGTTCTTTCAGATCGAAGTAAAATTGCTTTCCAAAGAAATAAATGAAAAAAAACTTTGCCTCCATAAAACCCAAAATAGTGTGTAACAAGATTGAGAGAAGCAGATTATGCGATACTATATCAAGCGGAAATGTATCTTAAGAATCCGAAACGTTTGATTTGTTTTGTAAGCTTTTTCCAACGATTATGATAAAAGCATAATCTTTTTCCACCAATAATGTTTAAACTTATTTACTAAAGGATCACTCATTCATAAAACTATGTAGGTTTTTTTTTACTTTATTATTAGTGTTTTATATTCAAATGATCTATTCGCCTCATTGAATTTGTCACTGACTCATACATGTAGCAAGGTTTTAGGTGCCACACACAAAGATACCAAGACAAAATGTTAAAACACACTTTGAATTAAAACAAAATTGAGTACCAACACACAAGTTGCAAATAATTGCAATTACTAGAATGTCCGTTTGGAGGAGACTACAATTCCAATAATTTAAATTAGTTGAAAAATGACACCTGGACACGGAAATCAAACCAGGTGTTTTTGAATTGATGAGCCAATGCTCTTCCGCTCGGCTATCCAGATTTATACCAAGCTTTGGGTTATTCTTCGCGCATAGTTTTGAGACATATTCTGTGATGGACGTTTGAAAATCAACAACCATATATGAGTGGTCAAAAGTATCGCGAGCAATCAGATACCACAACCATCGAGGTAGAATGTCTGTGTGGAGGACCGAGATTCGAAATTAGTTGAAATTAGTTGAAAAATGACACCCGGCAACTGGAATCGAATCAGGGAAAGTAAAATTCCCCAATTTTTTGTACTTGTTTATTCATACTAACTACATTATAATAACACTAATGTGGTAGGAATAAGAGAAAGAGAAATAAGAGAAAGTGTACCCGATTTTACATGAAGGCAGAGTGTGAAACCATTTAGGGAAACCTACTCCCATTTAACCCAGCCGGGATTCAAGACTTGATACTTCAGTTTCTGGTATACATTATTAAATGAGCGGATGTATATTGCGCGTGTCCAATGATACAGGATAAATACAAGCCATATTGTTTATACCTACTTTCATGATTTTAGTGTTTCCATAAATAATAGTATTAGTGGCTCAGTTGATAGAGCTGTAGAATGGTAAAACCAATTGTGAAGGATGTTAATATGTGTAAATACCAATTTAAAAATGTGAAAGTATTCTTCTATTATATCTGAGTGAACATTAAAATATTATGTTTAACATCCATATTCAAAAGATTAAAAGTGATATTACAAGTGTTTAAAAAATTGTTTAAATAATCAATATTATTATCAAATAATCATGAATAAAGATCTTACCCACTAAAACATCGTTTTTAATGTTGATTTCCACACAAATTGTTTCTAGAAAAACTCGACCATTCTTACCAACTTTATGCGTGGAAGTTAGATCTAATTGCCTTTTGTAGATTTTTTTTTTTTTTGCCATTTTCAAAATTTGTATGCAGGTAATACAATTTTTAAAAGTTAAGATTTTTAAAAATAGTAGCCATGCATCTTTAATGTGAGAAGAGTGACATAAGTATTATTTTACCATTACATTTTAATGAACCAGGTCTATAAAATTGTATTGTATATAATACAAGACAAAATGAACATATATAGAGATTTTGATTAAAACATTACTTTTAATTAACCTCCTATTTCTAAAAAGTTATTTTTGAATGATTATTTGTATATGTTTGTATACTTCCTTTGTTTATTTGTATGCAAGTTTGAAATAGCACATAGGTATTTTAGTAAGTTTAGAAATTTTTGTGGAGCTTGGACAGATTATTATTGTTTTAAAATCTGTGATTTAAAAATTTGTCTACCTTTCCAACAAACACCAACAGATTTATGTATTTTGCAAAAACGTGAAGTGCTCTACGATTTTATTGATATTATTAATATTTGAAATTTATCAATGCTGCTATCATATAAATCTACCCTAATATTACTAGTTCTTAAATATAAATGAGGATTAGTTACCTCTATTAAAAAACACAAATGATTCATAAAAAGCAGTTTGTCAAAAATATTTGTACAGTTAATATAAGAGTACAAACATTTAATAAAATAAAACATTTATCTGTGATAAATATTTTTATTATTTTACTATATAATTATTATTATTATTTTATTTTCTAATACAATTAACAAATGAATTTCAAAATACTTTATAAATAAATATAAATACATTTTTTTGGTAGATATTGTAGTGATCGAAAAGTTCCTTCCTATCTGAATCTGACTATACATTTAATAAAAAGAAATAATTTGCATTTATTTGATAAAAAGGGTCCTCAACGTGTGTTATCCCCTTATTTTCCGGGCACTGTTCCTCGTCATCCCAACAAGCAAACACTGTGATGTTTTATTTTCTTAGAGTCGTAACAAACCAGATGACGTCATTCCCATTTCCCATGATACCTGGCAACAGCCGTGACAAATGACAGTCGCGACTACCATGTTACTACAAACATTTTTATTCTTCTTCCTTCTTTGTACATACATTTTTCTCCCTTTTCTTATTCCATTTCTCTTCCGATGTGATGTTGTAAAACTGCCGAAAAGGAGAAGGGGTGGAAAACTAAAAAACATGAAATCGTTCGGGATGGCCCGAGTTGAAGGACGCAAGTGTTTTGAATGTGGGAAATTATATAGTTATGGTCATGGATATCCACAGTGAACCTTTGCAAAAACATTTTACAAAGATATGACATCACCCAATAACACATTGATTTAAATAATAATGGATTTAAGTATTTCATATTCACTATTCAGATTTGAAAAAAATTGACAATCCCAATTACTAATGCTACACCACCGTATATTCAACTATGACTTTAATAAAAACTAAAGCGTGTTGTCGATTTGAAGTGGAAAGATATTTGCTGTGTGCTCTGTCAAACATCAACTCTAATATTCAAGAACAGAGTAAAACATAACAATGCCAACCATCAAGATAATCTTTAAAAATATTTTCTACCATTATCATTTATTTTCGTATAAAATAAAGAAAGATTTAGAAAGCATTAACAATTTTTTTTATAAATATCCCCAAAAATAGGGGGGAGTGGGAATTTGAATATCTACTAAGGGGGGCATCAGCTGAAAAAGGTTGGGAACTAGTGATATAAACGAATTTTCATGAATTTTAAAATAACTGGCTATTAAGCTATTTGGGTTTTAATATTTATGTATAGACTACAAAATACCATCGTTGCTTAATGTCATATGATGTATTTTTTAAATTAAGACAACTAGCAAAACCATATAGAACTTTGAAATAATGAAGAGCATATTGTGTTCACACTATTCTTTGTTATTACTATTTAACAGTAAGCACAAAAAATTTCATAGACCAAGTATATCAAGCTTAGAAAATGTATAATTTACACTAAATTAACACATTACGCTCACTTATAATTCTTAGAAAGGCCATCCGGTTTGCTATTTAATAATGTGTATTTCATTCTTTTTTTATTTAGCACCACGTCTTACCACCCATTCGGTTTATACGCTTAAGTACTAATTACGCTATTTGGTTAAGAATAGGGAAGGTTGAATTTAGAGTTAGTGAACCCACATTTGTGTGGAGGGAGAGTAAAATACCATTTAGGAAAAACCACCCCAGTTCACCTGATCTAGATTTGAACCTTGACTTCCCCGTCCTTGTCAGTCTAGCTCAACACGATACTAGCACGTTAGTTAACTACGCCACTGAGGTGGGTATTATTTCATTCTTATTATTACTTTTGAACTACTCTTACAGGGAAATTGCTGCGTTCCAAAGGATCACTGTGTACCTAATCGTCTGTAAGACTTACGAATTATTTTTCTAATTGAATTGAATTTACTCTTAAATTTAATTGCTAGCGTTTTTATAGTGTTTGCATAGCTCTTCCATTAATTTAACCCTGATAGAATATATTATACAATATTTATAGATAAGAAAATTAATTAATAGTAAAAATAACAACTTAAGGAAAACCAATCTTGCTATCTGAGTTATTTAGAGCCTTTTTCTACTTAATAATTCAATATCTTAGATCTGGAACCAATAACCAACCAACACTAAACTAACACGCCCCTTAAAAATATGAGCAAATTGTCAAGTCAAACCAATTAAATTATTTAAGCTTGTTTCTGTATTTTTCGTGAAGGAATCCGGTGAACATGAAACCAGCTTCTCCAATTACGATTTTGAATTCAAACCTTTAATTAGTAGCAAATTACTTTGATCTGAGAATCCTAATGTATTCAACGTCCACTGAACAAAGTGCGCACAAATTGTGAATTTATTGGTGTGGACTACTGAATGTTCTAATTAGATTTCCTGATAACCCGATTTAGGCTACCCTTCACTTTTCAACATTCATCCCATCAACCCCAGTACGCCCCCTCCCCCTTTCATAAAACGGTGATTTCTAACACAAAACGTGGTACACAGGATGGACCATGGCTTGTTATTTTTGTAAAAGTATTAAGAGGACTAGAAAAAAAATGTTTACTAAAATTGTATATATTACAAGTAAATATTATGAGCCTATTATTTTAAAAACTTGTTTGTGTTTAAAACAATTTTTTATAAATTAAAAATTAAATATTGTTCTATTCGTGTGCTTTTGAAATAATTATCGCCTAAATTAGAATTCTTTCAGGTGTGTGTTGAATAGCTGTTTAATGGCTTCATCATCTTCCTATCATAACTTAACCCACACCCAACATAAATATCGATTAATCATCCTCAACCCAACAGGTTCCATTGAGGTCAGTGCACCTGGCTACGAGCCTAGGGGTCCTAGGTTCGATTCCCAGCTGGTACTTTGGGTAATTTTCCTGAAAGGGGAATTACCCCAACTGTAACCAGGGTTTACTAGGCTTAAGTTAGGTTTAGGTGTTTCCACTTGGTCCACACCCTCATATCACCATCATATAATCTCATCGGCATATGCAAAGCGCTTTCACGGTAAGGATAAACGTGTACTACTTTCGGGCGTCCCGTGGGCAACGGTGCATTAGTACTGGCTGATCTTTCCACTACTGGGCTACGAATGATTTAGCCCAGACGCCCTATATATATATATATATATTTTAACAACCTAAGAAAGATTACTACCATTTTTGTCTAATACTATATATATATATTGAATTTATTTAAATATGTTGGATAGTCTCTAATCTAAGAAGAAAATTTAGTTACCAAACAAGTCGTCAACAAAGACGTAAAATTATGCTAATGTAAACAAAATATATGCTAAAACACATGATTTAAATCGTAATCATGTTTAATTTTTCATTAATTAAAAATCTATTAAACGCAATACTATTTAAGAAATACTACAAACTATGGGGTTTACAACTGTATACATGGAATTATAAATTAATATTTAAGGGTTCAATTAAAATTTTAAGTATAACTTTTGATTATGCCATTCTTTAGAATTATCATTGCTAATAATATAAGTTCATTTAAACATGCACATAATATAAACACAAGGTATTTTTTTCTAAATCATAATTATATTTATTCCTTATAGCGAAATGTGTTTCAAAATTTTTTCCAGCAAGAGCTTATAGAATTGTACAGAAGTTTCTATATTGCCTATATAGCTTATATGTTCATGAAATAACCCAATTCAGAGATGAAGCTGAGCAAAAAAAGAAGAAAAAAGGAAATTGAGAGGGGTTCCAACCTAAAAAAAAAGTTTAGAAATGAAGTCGACGACTGCTATATACGGGAACGAATTCAACATAAAAACGAATCAATGTAAAATTAGAAATATGCCCAAATGTGCATTCATTAAGAAATGCTGAATCATTGCGTATCTAAAACAATCCAGTTTAGAATAGAAGTTCCGAAAATAAAATAAGTCAATTATACAAAAATTATGTTTTTAAAACTTGAAATTTTTTTTTATATATCTTAGTTCAAAATAAAGTAGCAATGAATTACTGAAAACAAAAATGTTTTAGTTTTTATTAAAGTTCGAGTACTCCAATCTCCATTAAGATAACAATAAAGTGCATATATATGTATTAAAACATATTGACCAACATGCGTATCTTGTCCAAATACAACAGGAGGATAAAAATATATTGATACATAACAATAATCAATATAAAGAATAAAATAATTTATTTTATAACTGGGACTAATCAGTAACAAATCAGAATAGTATATTAAATAATAGTTGTATTCATAAATTACCATTCCAACTGTATGGCACAAGTACGTACCTAGATCTATATGTAGGTTATGGAGACAGGTACCTTTAATAATGAGATTTTAAAAACGGACTGCAACTTTAAAGTGAATGAGTCTAGTTTGGAACCAAGACCATAATGGAATGGGCCAGTTTCATATGCGGACTAGTTCTGACTATGGGCCAGTTTCATAGTCACTCTTAGTGCAGCTCAAGTGTGACTGGATACTAAACACAAGATGAAACCTACATTAGAATTGAATGGGCCATGTTCACATTCGAAATTGGCCAATTCAATTCGAGTCTAGGTAGTTTTCATCTTGTATCTAGTTTTGAGCCGCACTAACTATGAATATGAATCAAGCCCATAAAAGTATAATATTAAGGTAATGCAAAATAATATGCAAGGCTTATCATTACACGATACGATGTAAATATTAGGATATCCAGATGATTTAGCTTCGTTGAAATAAATTTATAAATTGTACTATAAGTAGGTAAAAAGATAGGTTTACTATTGAACGCTGTAACAACTGAGTATTAGAGGACGGTAATTTAGAGAATACTTGGAATACCATATCATTTGACTTGGTTTGAGAGTTTAAATAAACTTATCAAGTTAATTTTAAATAGAAATAACGGTATTAGAGTGGATATTAGGAAAAGAATAAAATTGGGAAATGCATTCTATTACTTGGTTGGTAAGGTTAACCTCTCATCTGCTATCAAGGAATATAGCACTAAGAATAAACAAAACAAAAATATTACCGATTGTATTTATGGTTATGAAACATGGTCTCTTACCTTATAAGTTGAAATGAAATTTAGGGGGTTCGAAAACAAGGCGATAAAGAAGAAATTGGGTCCAAAAAGAGATGAGGATACTGAGGAGTGAAGGAGGTTATACAATGAAGTGTTATATAACTTTTATCCAACACCAGACATAGTTAAGATGGTCAAATCTCGCAGATTACTTTGGTCAGGACATGCAGCGTTAATGGACTGGTCAAATCAATGGGAAGAGATGGTGTGTATAAAAATATAAATGTCCAACGAGATGATTAATCAAAAAACTTAACTCTTAAATTAAAAGATTTAGTATATATATACATATATATATTGTAGACATTCTGGAATGACCATTTCAATTGAGTTTCAAAGATTTTGGACTACCATATAAATAATACAAAGCTGTCTGCCGTGTTGGTAATTTTTCCTCTCACCGGTCTAGTCGTCACAAAGTAGAGAGATAAATGAAAAATGCTGACACAGCCAGAAAACACAACAGTTGAAAAAGTTTTGGAAGGTAAAAAGGAACGAGGGAAAAAACACTCCCTCTACAAATTATTTTCTCACATCCTCTTCCCCTCCTCCCTCCACTTTTTCCATTTTAGCCATACACTACACACGAAAAGAGAACGTAAGAATGAAAACCTACTCTTCAAAAAAAAAAATATAGAAGAAGTTTGGTTGAGGTCAAAGTAAAGGGGGCATATTTTTCGATTAAGTGTGACTGCGGGTGTGGTTTGGTATTTTTTGTTTAGCGGGAATGAAATCCAGTAGAAAATATTGATACCATTTCCAGAGCAAAATGGAAGGCTCGAGGGAATGCTAGCAATTTATGAAAGTGCAGTCTCGTAAAATATTTTGAAAGAAATATTTTCTACATCAAGTTTAGCTTTGAAAAATAAAACAAAGTGGAGTAAAAAATGCCAGCTAAATATCAACTAAATTATCCATAGTAGCCTATATAGTTTAAAAATCCTTTCATCTGCTGACGAAGTCAATAGCAGGGCGATGAAGTACTGGATCGTCTTGCCGCAAGAAGATAGATCAGTAAAGGCTATATTAGCATAAGAAAATGAATGTAACTAGCTATTCTAAGGAATAAAAACAGGTGTTAGGAGATTTTTTAAAAAACATGTCATTATTGGACGTAGCCCATGCTCATTCGTTGGCAGCTGAAACAACATTAGTAAATGCTACAAATGGGTTTTTATACATATTAGTGTTTTTAATTATATCTGAATGTTTAACACAATTACTACAGTTACTAATTAAATCATCTACTGGGTAGGTTTGAGAAGGGTAGATAATTTAGAAATGCATGTGAATTAGCTTAGAGAGAAAATGGTAAACCTCAATTAAAACCAATCACAGATGTATTAGTAGAGATTAAAAACCTGACCTCCATTTCAAATACAATCAGTGCACTGTCATTCTTAACATATTCTATTTTACTCATATGAATTGTAAGCAATAAAATCTTTCACAACAAAAAACTCGAATGAATAACCAATCTGTAGCAATATACTTTAGTTCCAAAACATCAACCAAAGTCTTTAATCAACTATTTTATACATTTTTTACGTCTTAGAATCATTTTATTCTCTTTATACTTAGTTTGTAGATAAGAAAATTATTTTCTATCAATATGTGTTTAGGACAAACAATCCATTAAACTATTAAATGCAAACTAAGGTTACATTTTTATCCAAGAGATGTTTTCACATTCTTCTATAGCAAACATGAATAGATATATTTCATATTGTTCTAGGACATGAATTACATCCATACCAAATACAACCATCCAGGTTCATAGAACAAGGAATATTTATGATCCAGTGAATAATTTTGTGGAGCTATAATCAAATCCAATGTTGAAATACTTAATGAATATTCAACTGTATTTTATATAATAATGTTTAAAATTATCATGATAAACTTACACGAGAATATTTTATTTGCAATAAGAAATAAATAACTATTTAAATATTTAAAAACCAACTTTCTTAACTTCTAAAGTATGTATACTCCCTGTTTTTAATTATAGTGAAATAACTGAAATAATTCAAAAGATATGTCGATCCAGTTGAATTATATACTTTCTCTTTAATGTTATTTCCTACGGTTTATAAAAAACCCTTTTTGATCATCAAGCTGTGAAAATTTAACTAATTTGTAAAAAAATAACTAATCACGAAAAATCAATAATACAAATAAAGCTAATTATTAACTAATTTTCCAATTCAAAGTGTCACAGCAGAATATGAGGTCACTTTCATTAAGTTTTTATAAAATTAAATTTCCAAATAATTTGTTCAAAGGTTAACAATTTTATTTATAAATTTAAAAAAGTACTCGCCTAAAGGTATAAAAATTATTTATACTATATCATGTAGCACTGACAAGTATATAGCATTTTTGCAGTTATTTTTTTATTTATTTAGATGACTACCTAATTAGGACAGCATCATGTGTATATATATATATATATTTTAATCAGTCACGAGAATATGAGTTAATTAAATAGCGGACTTAAATGGTATCCATATATATGTTGGGAGAAACAATAATTATCGAGGATATATGCTAGTGTAAGGCTTAATAAATGGTAACCTCAGCAACGACTGACTATATGGGGATATGTATACATGTATACGTTGGGGAAAGAGATTGGTTACAGGGCCGCATCAATTATAACTTAATTTGCACCCTAATTAAACTTCCACACGAAAACTGAGTAGCTTTTGGTTTGATAAGATAATACGAACACAGCATGGCAAAGTTTGGGTTCCTATCGTATTGATTTAATTTAATTCATTTTAAATATGATGGCTTGGCCTTTATAATCAATAGTTGAATACAACTTTATTTTCTCTGATCTTTATTTTCTCTTCAAAACCTAGAACATATATAGAAATATTTAAATAATACATTTCTTTGATATGATTTAATATACATTTATAATCTGTGGACCAGCTTTTACTAAGGATGAAATCATTACAAAAAATTGTTACCTAAAAATATTTGGATCTGTTTAACTCTTAGAACATGATTAAAATGTATTATATTGAATATAATACCCAAACTATTTCTTGTAATTACACATATTGAGGGTGTCTAATCATTAAAATCATCGTGGAACTAACCAATCAATAACGTCTTAAGCGATAGAAAATATTTTCGTATAGCCTCACCACTTTTGATTTTTTTAAATAGATTTTCTTGTATTTAATATAATGTTTGTTTAAAATGTCCACAGCTTGGGATATTTCAGCCCCTAATGAAAATGACTATATTAGATCCTCAAAGAATCTTGATGATAAAATATATTTTAACTATATGTTTATCTAGACATTTTAAATGTAACAATTATATCAATATTTAAATCGATGATGTCCATGATTGAACGGGGAGATGAGAGCGTGGGCGTTTTGTGTATGGAAAATGTGAAAAGGATAAGCATCATAGGAAGATAAATAGGTAATTTAGCAGGTTTAAACTCATATTATTGAGCCGTGATATATCTATAGCCCAGTCCACACGCAACGTTTTTATACTCAGTAAGGACAGTGCACACAAAACTGTAAAAAAAACACGTTGTATTTCAGGTGTGTCCACACAGTACAGCTTACACCGTAATTTTTCCCCCTTGGTTCCAACATGAAGTATCCTAATGTGGTCAAATTTGGCAACTTGTCTTACGAAAAGAAGGTAAATTAAACGTCTTAAGTGCACGTGACACCTAAGATGGTATAAATATTGGATATTGAAGAGACACAAATTAAAGGGTGCTCGTAAGAAATTCAGGTGAACATTGACGAAGATCAATCATCATTTAACAACAATTTTTGATAAAGAAAAAAAGAGAACAACAATATTTTTGTACTCCACGAAAACTGTTACTGTACCAATTTAGTAGAAAAACTGAGCAAATTGTGTTGAAAAAAACGGAGGATATCTTCCACACGCACTTAAAAATCTGTGCAGGTCACCGATAAAAATGTTTTCGGACTTAGTCTTTGGTCACCGTGTACCGTCTCCGCGCAGTTCACATAATTACACAGTTTTCCTGTCCACACTCAACGAATTGTCTGGAACTGAATAGGCAGAACGTTGTGCAAAACTTTACGTGTTGATCGAGTTCAAGGTATCGGTATTCTAGAGAAAATTCACCAGATTTTAATTAGAGAGAATAGAAAGTCACTTTTGCAGTAGATAATATCATCAATTCACCAGGCTGAGAATAAAGATAGTTTACAGTCTTCCTGGGATAGAATCAAATATGCCAATTAAACACTTTAATGTTCAATTAAATCGCTTGGTAAATTAATTTTGACTATCTTTTTCCTGTGGAGTGTGTAGAGTGTGGTTGGTTTGTAAGTCATGTAATGGTATAGTCTGTTCAGAGAATGTATGGTTGTATATTAGTATAAAAATATTTACAACAGACAACAGTGTCAACAGTAGAAATAAATTAGAACAAACATCATGAGTGTGCAGTGGAAATTGCTTTCACAATTTTATCAACTTTATTTTATTCCTATATTTGTCAGTTTTCCAGTTCGTTATATAGAACTTAAGTAAAAGAGGAGG
>CABFWB010000133.1:222227-241682 GCA_902151455.1 Timema bartmani | reverse complement strand
GGGTGGGGGATGATATTGTTGTACTTCAACTACTAAAACTTCGATTCCTAATCTCGTTGAAAGCTTTTCGAATCTTCTTCTGTTTGTTTTAGGCACGATGCTAGCACTGTCTGGTAGGAATAGCAGCAAACACGTACAAAGTAATTGGTAAGGTGGTTGAAGAGCAGGAGAAGGAGGGGTGCTTAAGGGTAGAACTGGAGGGATGAATTGTTTGAGAGAAGAAATGTACAGTTTCAAACATAAAATTACCACAACTTTAAAAATTAGATCAATTCTATTATTTTAATAAATTATTTACAACAAATAATCTTCAATCCAATTTAACGTTTTTAATTCATATTAAACTATCTTAATATATTTAACGCCAACTTTGAAACAGATAATACATCTAAATTCAAATTATAGACTGATTAAACTAAATTAATGCTTTTAATTCTACCAACACAGCCCTATTGGTAATGTATTTACTAATTGAATAGTAGGACGAACTCATGTTAAAAATATTGAGTATTTTTGTTATTACCATCCGGAATAAGACCAAATTTCCTTAGTTACACAGTAAACCACTCTAACTACTAATTCAAGGATAAGGCCCATTTTAAATATACTCCATATTATCTGGTGCCGCTGTTGGCTATCAATGATTTAAAAAACAAAGAATAGGTTAAATATAGGATGAAATAAAACGTTCAAAGAAAATGTTGCCCTTATTCATCTCAAGAAATGAGATTAAAACAATATTTTTTTTAAAAATCACCCTAATCAAACCAGATATAATAATGTTATCTAATATATTTGAGTTGGTCTGATGTGCAATACCCTCATATAATCTCTACCGTCAACACTTCTAATCAATCATAAGTCAATTTTTACAAAACCATGTCTGTTTCCAGATCTTCGCAAAACCAAGTTAAACTGAGAAACGTTCTTTATGATATGACTGTACGGTTAGAGAAGACGTAGGAATCTAGTACAAGATCTTATTATAAGAAATGTATGTTGTCATTTATAATATACCAGGGATTATTTGTTTCATATTGCTTAGCTATCAGCAGGGCCAAGCGAAAAGGGTGAACATGCCCAGAATATTAAAAGAAAAATTAAAAACGATTAGTGGAAAAAAAATTTACGGAGTTTACAAGCATAACAATACTCTACTATTATATTAATTTATACTTTCCAAAATTTGAAATATTAATCATTTATAATTAATACCTATCAATTAAGTTTTGTTAATATTTTTAGGCCTACTATTAATTTGACACATAGTATAAATTTATGAATTTAACAGTCGTACAGACTTTTTCAAAATTTGTTTGAAATATACTTATTTATATAATGATATTTCATCTCATTAGGTTAAATATATAATTAAATTAACATAAGAAGGGATCGAGTGCAAAGCTAGTTAATTTTTATGGTTGTAATATATTCGATCGTCTTATACTTGATTCCTGATCAAGGGGAGATATGGTTTCGAATCCTGGTAGGATATAATGATGTTTTTCCTTAAATAGTTTATCATTCTCTCTGAACAAAAATACGGGTACATCTCTTCTATACTCTTTTAACTCCTTCCCTCACCCCGCTAGCGTAAATATGTGAACATCCCGAAAGGGTGAAGACGTGGTTACCCCTCCCCATCCCTCCCCAAAAAAAGAAGAAAACTAGCTAGGGATTTTCCGACACTTTAGCTCGGTAGGTATCATGTTTGTCTAGTCAGGTAAGGGTTCAAGGTTCTAATCCCAGCATGGCCAAAAAAATAATTACTTGTGAAATGTAGGTTTTTCCTTTTACAGTGATGAAGTGACGACTGCGTCTGGGTGTTTTTTTTTATCTATGCATATTTAAGTGATTTTATAAGTTGTTTGCTGATACAGTCGTATAGCATTTTAAATACCTCAAAGAAATATTTTTAAAAAGTTAATGATTATGCCACAAGCAAAATCCGATTGAATTACTATTTAAAATATAAATATAAATACATTATAATACGTTTATAATTTGTGTACATAAATACATACCTACCAAATCACGCCGTTCCCTTACGGGATAGTCAAGAAACTGTGCATATAATTTTAAAAAAACTCCGTACTTGATCCATCTTCACAACTTTCTCCACACTTTCCTATCCTTGTATACTCTCTTCGCTTCAATAATTAAAATTTAGTCTTCAGTAAGGAAAAAACTTTAAAATAAAATTTACTTTTAAAATATACTTAGACCTACCTTGTTTTTATTTAATATAAATTAACATTACCATGTATTATACAGTATAAAAGTACCATTAAGATCTTGTGAGGTAGGTTTATAATTAACTTTGACCTTAGATTTTATGTCCTCTCATACACCACTGCTCCTTTTAGTTTACGTCCATTACTGTTTCCAGCACGCGGCCCGGGTCAGTTTTTTATTCAAGCCATATTATATTTTCCACTACTAGCTTGATAGGCCTGACGTAGCTTTACATACCTTATAAACTATATTAAGACTAGGACAGGCACAAAATTCAGACCCCAGCCGTTAATTCATCACTGTGAAGGCTTCCACCCAAATTTTATAAATTATAAATTTTTCATCCATGGCCTGGAATCGAACTCGAGACTCTTTATTCAGTAAACAGATTTGCTACCGACTGCGCTAAAGTGTCGGATTCACCATTGGTCCTGTGGAGGGGTGATACTTCCCTGTGTTCATCTAAAAACTTGTAAGCCACGCGGTGACAAGATAAATATCTTAGTATAATTAAAACTACATATTGTCATAAAGTGGGTGTATAGTAAATACTTCTAGGTATTATTATCATTCAATGAAAAATACGGACGTTTGAAATGCCAACACCAAAATAAAAATGGTATATGTATTTGTGTGGGTGTTTTTTTTTAAATGTCATCCTTTATAAAAAAAATACGGATCGTAATGTATTTAAAACCATTTCCCATGCCAGTAATTGAAAATAAATTAATTAAATCTTGCATTGCTTTCTAAAATGTTAATTGGTGCATGATCATTACAATTCGGTAATTTACGGGAAACAACTTGTTTAATGTTTCGCAAATAATTAAATTCAGATAAAAATAACACAATCATAATATGTCCAGACACAAAATATATTTTGAGCTTTCTACTTTTCAAACGCAATAAAATTATTTCGAAAGTTTATAAAGAAAACCTACTCAAATTAAGCCAGGAAACTAAAACAAAATAATTTTAGACGTTAAAATCCTTGTTTTGATTCAAGATTTATTTGTAAAAATAAAGTTTGCTTTAAAACCTTATAATTACTTCGTTGGTTCTTTTCTTCTACACACTTGGCTGAAAACACTTCAAACCCATCCCCCCCTCCCTCCCTCTCAAACCACTACCATCCTCCCCTTCTCCCTAAACCAAATAAAAGTGTGGCTCTATTTTATTCTTCAACTCTTTAATCGGTAGAGTCTGACATGAAATTTGATTAGAAACAAAAGAATGGCTTTTAAAAATATTTTTTTAATCAAGTAAGGATTGAGAAAAGGATTATGTCCTGGTCAAGCAATTTCAACAAGGATCGTTGAGGTCAAAAAGTCTCGGGACTACTCCTAGTCCCTAAAAAAAAATAAAAGTTCTAGTTGTTTTTTTAATAGTGTTTGTGTACAGCAGTGGAAGACTCAGTCATGTTGGAATGAAAAAAAGGGGAAGGAAGGACTCCTACAAAAGATTTCATTGTTGATAAAGACCCCCTTAGTATGTTGTATTCAATTTATACGTCTCTATTTTACGTTATTCAATTGAGTTGCCTGTATGAACAACTGGAAAGGTGGACTTTTTTTTTAATAGGATAAAAGTCTACCTTTCTACTGTTGATTGAAAAGAGACCAAAGAGCTACGATAAAGAAAGGAGACGAATAAAAAAGAGCAGAGAACTAAGAGTAGAGAGTTTAATTCATTGATGAAAATTAATTTCCCAAATTTCGGTAAGAATAAATAACAGATATTTACATCATATTAATTTACATTTGATATAGTGTTCATAATCAATGGTAATCCACTCAATATTTGATCTTGTTTTAGAAATATCAATCGTTCATATTATCAGTCTAGAATTGGATTTGTACCTAATTTTATTTTCCTAAACAATGTGACAAAATCAAACAAGGACTTTAATTTACTAGGGTTTTATATGCTATACATGGCGTAGTATTTTAGACCATAAATACTCATCAGGATTTAATTTAGTACTAATACGTTTTAAGGAATACTAAAGTGTAATAATAAACACAAAAGTTATTAATCTAATCAAATTGTGGGTATGGTATTATTTTTTTTATTCTAAGATAATTTTTATTTTAATAAAATACTATTATAATTAAATTATCAGTAAAAACCCTCAATAATTTAAATATATATTTCAAAGTTCCTGATGATTGTATCTTGCACCAAAACTATTCAAATTGATCTGACAGACGAAGCATTTGCAAACTCAAAGAAGAAAGTATCAAAGTTTCATATTAGGAATGTGTATATATAACAGGCATTCAATCTTTATACTTAATTTCCATTTATATTCTCCCTTATTTCCTTAAAATCATTAATTTAACCTCATATATCTAGAATTGTAAAAGAATAATAATTAGAAAAATATATTATCCTTAAAGGTTATTTGTTTAAATTTGTCAACAACATTTGATCATTTATTTCACACATATACACCCGTCCATGATATAGTCTACATATAATTAATTATATATATATATATATATCATTTTTAAAACTAACAACCAAATTAACTTAAATCCTATATGATATTGTTGACAAAGAGTACTTCTCTAAAGTTTAACTAAATACTATATTAGTTTTATTAAATAAAGGTTACTCAACACTCATAACATCTTAAAATATATTTCAGTCAATATTAATGCGAGTTGTATAGATACAACTTAGAACAAAAAGCTAAAAAAAAAAAGAAGTTTTTTACTTAATGAATGAAACACTTCGAAAGGAAATATTTGCATGAATATTTAACGATGAAAAACTTTACTTTGGTTTGTAATTAAAAGCATAGTCGTACTTTATATAAACCGTTTACTTTTTAAATGTGATCTTTATTCGAGCTACTTGGAAAGCTTCCATTTTTTTAAATATATATTTATAAATTTACTAATTTAAAGTGTATATAAGGCTTCTTTAACTCAAAGTGATTGAATATCAAAGACCAAACTTTCTGTATATTAAAATTGAATGTAGATCCTAAATAAGATAAATATAAAAAGCACAGAATTATTTACATTTAATTTGTTTACGCATGATACTCACCACATCTACTAAAGGTTTAACTTAACTCTAAGTTTAACTATAGCCCGCTACGATGGCCACATGGTCTAGGGCACTACTCTCACAATAGACTAGACCGCGAAGGACTGAGAGATTGAGGTTCGATCCCTATCGGGTGTATTGGGGTAGTTTTTCTAAATGGTTTTTCACTCTTTCCCCACGCAGATGCGGGTACACTGACTCTAAATTCAATCTTATTTATCACCAACACATTAGTGTAATAAATACTTAGGCATACAACCCAAACAAATAGTAATAACCTTTGCTAAAAAAATTTGAGACTATACAGTATAAGGATTGTTTCAGCTTAGGAAGGAGTAACTAACACGATACAAACTAAGTACTCCCCATTTTTCTTACAAATTGGCATATTTTACAATATAAAAAGTTTCTAAATCCAGTTTCAAATTTTAACGTGTCAATAAAATGTAATATTTAGCTGTCATTTTTTATATATATAATTAGCACCTATAAATAACACTGTTATTCAAGTAAAATTGCTATAAATGTTGACAGCAAGTAAACATGTTTGTGTTTTCTAATACTTGCTACAAATGTTCATTGCTTAAGGTGGTATGGAAGGGGATGCGAGAAAAGGCCAGTGATTTGCAGTTTTTATGGTAAAACATTTTTGGCCAAAATAAATAAAATATTGCTCCATTACGTACATGGAGTTTAATTTTCTTCACATGTTGATATTATCAGTTCCTAAATATCTGTCATGAGCATGGTGGCATTATCTAACAAATTTTTTAAATGAAAAGAAAAATTTGTCATTAAATTCCAGGAAATCCTTCAAAAAATTGTCAGGTCACTATGTGAAGAAAATTAAATTCTGTGGTTTATCTGGAGCAATATTTTATTTATTTTGGGCGAGAAATTTTTGACATAAATCCAGCAAAAACACTGGCATTTTCTCGCGTCCCGTCCCAACCCACCTTAAGGTGGTAATGTAAGGCACATGAGAATAGGTTAGTGTTTTTGTAGTTTTTAGAGAAACAGTTTTTTTTGCCCAAAATAAAATAAATACTGCTCCAGTACAAACATATAGTTTAATTGTATTCATATGGTGATATCAACAGGTCTTTAATATCTGTCATAAATATAGCAGAATTAGATGACAAACATTTTAAATTAATAAAAAATGCTGCCATTAAATTTCAGGACACGCTTAATAGATATTTAAGAACTGATGATATCACTAGGTGAAGAAAATTAAACTCTACGTTTGCACTGAAGCAATATTTTATTTATTTTGATCAAATAAATAAAAAAAACTGCAAAAACACCGTCCTACTCTCGCGTTCAATATATACACATCTTAAGGAGATATATTTAGTTTAATTTTCTAGATAAAGTGAGCCCAATAGTTCTTAAATATTTATTTTTTGCATGACGGAATTTTAACAAAACTATCTTTTCATTCATATGTTTTCTGTTTAAGTGCCACTATATTCGTGACATAATGTAAAATAATTATTGGGATTACAATATTTAGAAAATAAAACTAAACGTATGTACTGAAAAAATAATGTGTTATTTTGGCCTAAATTATTATTTAATTTAAAAAAGTGATAAAAATATACAGCTCCAATCTCGTTTCCTTCAACCTCATCGGCACGTAGTTGTGGTTATCCTAAAGCCATCGTGTTCAACTTAATGATCAGCTTTGACATAAAGGTCAAAGATAGGCTTGAATTTGGTCCAAACACACTGCTGTTGGACTTCATTATTATGGTATTTACTTTGGACCAAGTTATAATCCCTCACTCTTTGTCTTTAAACTAGTATATTTTGAGACTATCCTTATTAGGCAGAAAATAGTTTATCACAAGTAATATTTCAACAACAAGAGACTAATGAATTGTGTCAACGGGCCTATAAACCCTACTACTACTACTACTACTACTACTACTACTACTACTACTACTACTACTAATAATAATAATAATTCAATTTTCAATTTCCAATGTCCTTTATTATAGTGTTGGCCAACAGTTATAAGACCTATAGCAGGACAGCACTGAAAAGTACACAAGTACCTTACAAATACATATATTTACACGAGAAAATAAGATAAACAAAAATAGCTAAATAATGTTATATACTGATGAATAGTTACGGAAAAAAGTAATTAATAATAATAATAAGAATAAAAAATAGCAATAATAACAAATAACTAAAGAATGGTTAAAATCAGTAACAATATGCAAAAAATAAATCAGAATATTGTAAATTTAAATATTATAGGCAGAACATCTACATAATAAATTATTGATATGGGATTTCCTTAAATAACTCTCTGAGTTTAGCTTTTCTTTTATAATAGAAGTCGAATTCGACAAATATATAATTAGCATTATGGATACAATGACCTATAGGGCTTACCTTATAAGAGCCATTGAGAAAAAATAGTTTTGGATTACGAGAAGCCCGAGAAGGGATTCGAACGCCTATATGTTCAAGGGAAAATTTGCAAGAAATGTTGCTATTGAAAATATTAAAAACAAAAAGGGCATCACAATAAAGTCTACACAAGAAGAGAGTTTGGAGCCATAAGAGGTTTCGAATTCTGTCATAATCATAATGAATCCGGTTACTAAAGAATTTATCATAGCACGCAACGACAAATTTTCTTTGAACGTTTTCCAACCTAAGAGTATCAGATAAGGCATTGGAATTCCAAGCAACAGTAAACTATTCTAACTTAGATATAACCAGGGTGCAGTACATATATAAAAAAAAACTTTCTTAAATGATGGCGTAATTAATTTAATAATTACAAGTAATTTCAATGACTGGGAAATTACATGGTCATCATGATAGTGGAAAAAAAGCTTGTTATCCAGGAGAACACCAAGATCATTAATATAAAGAGTGCGAACTATGTTTTCATTGCCCAATTTATAAGTAAAAAAGAGAGGATTAGTTTTCCTAGTAAAAGATATAGATTTGGTCTGAGATTTATTAATAGATATTTCATTTTCAAATCCATTTTCAAAAGACCATTGTAGAATACCATTTACATCACTTTGTAACTTTATACAATCTGCAATATATTTGATAATTTAAAATAATTTTACATCATCAGCAAAGAGTAAATAACTAGATGAGTTCGAATATTTACCAATGTCATCAATAAACATATTAAAGAGGAGAGGACCTAAATTATAGCCCTGTGGTATGCCCCAGGGCCCAGGGGGCTAAAATGTATTTGAGGTGAGATAATCAATTTTAATAGTGAATTATCTTTTATGCAAATAACTGCTGAACCAATTTACATATGAGTGAAAAAGGCCAATATTACCAAGTTTAGAGAGAATAATACTATGCTGACTTAAGTAAAATGCCTTACTTTGGTCAAAATAAATAGCATCAACCTGACCTTGCGCAGAGACTTGAGGGCCAACATGCCCAAGAAATTCTACTAAATTAGTGACAGTAGATTTATTTTTTTATAAAGCCATGTTGATTATCTGAAAGTTTATTNTTTTAAGGTGGTGAAAAGTATGCTCATGTATGATTTTCTCGAATACTTTGGAGAAAGTGTTTAATAGAGCATTTGCTTTTGCCTCTTTTTTATAAATAGGTATGACAACAGATTGTTTCCATGTGAGGAAAAGTTTCATTTGAGAGGTTAATGTTAAAAAATAGGCTAACAAAGGGCTAAAAATGCTGGCACAGCCTTTAACAATAAAACTTGGAATTCCATCTGTCCCGGCACATCTAGAAGAACTCAATTTTTTATAGCACTAGAAACATCCAAGGGTGTAATGTGGCATGGATACAAGGGCGTGCTAGTTTCAATAACGGGGCAGGGTAAGACAGGAAGGGCTGAATTATAAACGGAATGAAAGTAGGTCCCAAACTCATTAGCAATTAATACAGGATGCTCTATAAGCTTGCCATTAATTTCTAGGTTAGACGGGGAAACTATATTCACACGATTATTTTTAACAAATTTCCAAAATTCCTTGGGTTTGCATTTAATACTATTTTCTATTGAGTTCATCCAATTGGCTCTGTCTGTAATCAAAGTAGTTTTAACTAATTTAAGAAAGTGAGAAAAATGTGAATAGAATATACCATTATTTGTTAGTTTAAACTAAAATAATAATAAAAGTAATATTTCAACAACGATTGAAAAATACACGTCGCTTTAACCAGACACAAGTTTCCTACAACTATATTATATCTAAATGTATCAGGTTGGCTTTAATGACGTGGTATTTTAGCTCTAGAACATATAAGAGTGAATTATTCTGCAAGCCTGACAATTACATTTAATGTGTTTAGCTTAAAATGTTCATGGATTTTATTGACATAGATATAAATCCCTTATATTAACTCATAGTTGTAGCTTAGATAATTTTAATATGAACTACATCCAAGGCATATGAGAAATAACAAATTTTGAAAAAATAGCAGATTTGTGGGAAAAAGCTCGTATGGACAGAGTCAGTAATGAATGGGTGCTTAAGGAGTGTGGCTATAAAAGGAATCCAATAGACCAATGTGAAAGAAGTGTCTCACGGTGGTTTGAGCATATTGAGAGGATTAGTATGGATCTAGTAACGAAATAAATATTTAAAGATAAAGTGTATGGATCAAAAGGAAGGGGTAGGCCATGTGTGAGATGTGCTTAAATGTTGTAGATGAATATGTGAAAAAGAGAAACATTAAAAGTTTTAAGAATAAAAGAACATACATGACTCGGTGTATGAATGTTGTTGAAGTGAAGGAAGTATTCAAGTATAGGGAGGTGTGGGGAAAGTTAGTGAGGATGGATTAAGTACGAAGTTGTTTTTTGAGTAACATTCACAGTTTCTTGTCCTTGTCTGAATTTTATCAAGCAATATAAATCCGTAGCACAACTTCCTTCAGAGGGGAAGTAAAGCCATCGCTCCCATGTCGATTGTGGCATGTAAAATAACCCTGGTAGGTATGTGAAGATAACTTTCCGGAAATTTTGGTAGGCCCTTTCACGTTCGCTCATAGAATATCTGTGTGGATAACAATGAGGTACCACCAAACTTCCTGAACTCACCTAATAAATGGACTTTCTACCAGATGGTGCAGGCAGCACTAACCAACTGTAAGGCTGAATGCATGCCTAACTAGCTCCATACGTAGGCCTATATAAATCACATCACACCAACCTCCGTGTTGTTAACTTAAGAAGAAGATAAAACTGTATATAAAAATCACACTTTGAAAATTGACACCTTGACATGGGAATCGAACCCGGCACCTTTGGCTTAGTACGCCAATGATATAATAACAGAGCTATCCAGAAAACGTTCCGTGCCCAGAGTAATTCTTCACTCATATTTTAAGGCAGAAAGCATAAATAATAGCTTTGGCTATTTGATTCTGTATATAAAAAAGTAAATGCCAACAGAGTGCTTATGGTTGTTGTCTGGATAGGGTTTTTCATGTAATTTTTTGAACCCACCACAATTATGTCTTAATTTTAAACCTAAATAGATATATTTTTTAACTGTATGAAACATTATTTCAAGGCTTTCTATTTGAAATTAAATAAAGATGAATTAGGACTTTGGACCGACTTAAATCGCATAAATATATCCTATATATTCAAAGAAAAATATCTAAATAAAGACACAAATCAAAAAATAATGTAACAGTGTTTTCCAATTTGGTCATATTTGTATCGCAAATTACTAAGAATCGACACAACTTTTTTTTTAATTTGTTCCTATCATAACACTATTTTGCCGTATGTCTAACACATGATTAAATTTTGTACATTTTTTTTTTTACATGAACGAATCATTTGTCTAGGCAACCTATTGATTCAGGAAACAAAATAAGAAAACCACGTGTCTTATTATTTACAGTTGCATTCCGTGAATGTTTGCCAGGTATCAGATCTTGTTAAAACTTTGCATGTATTATGTTCTTACACTCTAACCGCACATAGGAAATTTCATGTTGTTTTTACACGACCAGTGAATGTTATACTAAGGTATAAGAACCTTTAAGGGTACAGTTTCAACTGGGTCTGACCTAATTATGTGGTAAAATAGTTCAGGGCATTACCATCGCAATATTTCCGACCACCAATGACGGGGAGATTGGGTTTAGAATCCCGACCAGGTTTATTGAGGGTGTTTTCCCTTACTGATTATCCAAGAAAACTTGGGTACACTTCTTATAACTTATACCCTCATCATATCCTAATACATTAGCGTAGTTAGTACACTATACACACAAAACCCGAACCAGTGGTAGGATGCGTCAGCAAAAAACTAGATTTAAGTACCGTGGTAAAACGCCAATCCACGCCACTATGTTAATATTAACTCACCAATAAACACTATAAACGCAATATATTTATGTGTTGTCTGTGAGTGTATCCTGTTATCCCTATTTTTCATTTAAACATCACGTCTTTCTGCCTGTTCAGGAGGGATGAGGAAGGAAGCATTTTATAGCCAACATGCATTTCCGTGGAAGGAGAATATGAAGCCATTTAAGGAAAACCACAGTCAGTAGACCTTACTGGGTTTCGAGCTCCAATCTCCCCCCACCCCATCAGCAGGTCAATCTAAAAAAAGAGTGATGCCTTAGACCAGTAAATTTTAAACTATTTGATCACACGGAACCCTTTACACGCTACCAAGTTAACTAAGAGATCCTTATGTGTTCATGTATCGAACCTCTTCCCTCTAAAACTATACTACAAGTTTTTGAGCTTTAAATAAAAAGTATATATTTTAATAGTATGCTGATGCTATAAATTATGTCTAAAATAATTCGTTTGCTTATTTATTTAATTTAAGTTAAATATTTATATGTCAAAAACAATAGTATATAACTTCTAAATGTCTTGTTACTCATCCACTTTTCAATAAACATTTTTGGATGCTCATAATGTTACAAAGTAATTTCATTTTGTTTTAATTATTAAACTGGATATGTTGCTAGTGAGATGGATGTTTATGAATTTTTAGCATAAATATTTATTGTCATTAATGATGATTTTACCACTATTACTCATGATCATCTCACGGAAGCTCTGACACTCCTTCATGGAACCATGGGGCTCCATGGAATCCCGTGTGAGAGCCACTGCCTTAGACCATTCGGCCATTTCACTATTAATTGTTGAAATGGAGAACATAAATGTGAGGGAAAGGGTGATATGAGGAGGGATTTTATAAGTTGGAGAAAGGCTGATAACGCCCACATAGCCGTATGACCACACTCCTCACACTTTTTCCCTCTAGCTCTACCACCAGCCACCGGGACAATATGTTTAATATGACAGTGAGAGTTGAGGGGGGTTGTCTGGACGATAGACGTAAGGGGGTGTATGTTTGATTGAAGGCCCAGCTAGAAGCACCTAGACCGGGTACCCAAACCTGATCACAATCAGGCAGAGGGGGGAGGGGATGAGAGTAGTCAACCACGGGCTTCATATTCGCCGTCGGAAACCACATCAAAGTAGTGAGAAGAGAGGGTTTACCGTTCCACTGGTGCGGGGCTTCAAACCCCTCTATATCTCTATACATGCATGCGTTGTGGAGGAAATGTCCTGGTCGCGCACCTCGCCCGGGTAGTCCTTGTACCGCTACCTCTCTTGCCCTACCACTCTCTAATTCCCTACCTTTACATTCAATAGCCATTTGAACATCGGGTGAGCCCTCCATTATTCCCGTGTATGTATTATGGAGCAGGTGATTAATGAGAGAACGTCATATGGGGTGCATAAACACGGGACACAGTGGCACAATACTATTTTAATCCTACCATCATACCTTGGATCCCTAATTTGTAAATAGTTATTTATTTTACCTTCGAAATGAACGCTTTTAAGTGAAACAATACACATTTGAAAGTTTATGATAATACTTTTAGTTTATGTTATTATATAAATATCATGTAACAAACAATACATGCGCATTTCAATTTTGTCACTGTCACGATTTGTTGATAAATTATATTATTATTTTTAACTAAATTTAAATAAAAGCAGCTAGATAATACGAGGTCTTAGTAATAGATTTAAATAAATTAAAACAAACAATCGATGAAAGGCAACATTAAATAAGCCTTTGCAATCCTGTTGAAAAAGGTCCTATCACCCAACGGGTAAGAAATAATTTTTGTTTCAAAAATGTGTTGATTAATTAAATTATATGTAAACTTCCCGCACAGTAATTTGTTTTAAACTAACAAGTTTTAATTACATGTATTTTAAGTACGTTCTTATGTACACAGCCTTTACTCTCAAAGGAAAGAAATATTACTTCGCACGTTTCCAGTATGGCGTAGCTTATAAGATAGGTAGATAGATAGATAGTTCAATCCAACCCAGTAAGAATACCTTCAAGGATTCGTCACAAGTACGAATTTCACTGTTCAACATTTTATTATAGATTTAATTATAATTAAATAAGTGTATCAGTTTCTTGCTCATAACGTTTGGTCAAGTTAATACAAAGTTTCATTAACCTCATATTTACTTTTTAATGTAAAACATATTTCGAATTTATATTCCAGTAGTTGAAGTACCCAACGTTACCAGGGAGAAAGGTTTTGAATTTAATGATTGTATATACCTGAAAGGTAGGTTTAAAAGCTAGTGCCACTAAGCGCTGCGTTCAATCTTATTTGCTTGTCTGTCATGAGCGCATATTAAACGCACGCGGAGGTTCGAAAACACACTGCTTTGCTTCCAAACCAGTTTTTAACTGTTAAAATAATGTATTAAATTGTTTTTAACTCGGCATCGAGAAGCACATATTTGTACACGGGGGGTTATTAATTTTTAAATATCAGACTTCTGCGTGTGTTAGATATCACGCAATACTCATGAGAGACATACAAACTTTATTTTATTAGCTAAATCCTTCCACTAAGTTTTCAACCCATTTAAATTTAACATTTAACATGGCTTGCTGTCCATTAAGTCTGAGACCCCAACTTTGTGGGCACACCAACTAAACGTCAGATCTCTCTATTCTGGTTTGATGGTTAAGGTAAAGTCGAAGGCTTAATCCCGGCTGCTTGTTCTGAGTGTGTTTTTTCCATATTGGGTTCAATCCTCTCATTCCAGGAAACGTGTGTGCATTTCTTCTAAATTCTATATTCCCATTTAGTATAGTTAAATGAGTAAGACGAAGTGAAAAATTGTTTTTAAAATATGTTGTTTCTATTTCCTGTATGTTTAAGAAAAAGGCTATTCATGTTATATTATATAATATTTATAAGTCCGTTATGATATATTGTATTGAATTTTATAAGCCAATTGAAGAATTGGTAGGTGTCCGCAAACATTTTAAGCAAAAAATAAAAGGTTAATTCATAGAGTAAGAAAATTGATACCCACCTCCCAAAAACATAAACATTGGTTTAAAAAAATTCAAAACTATCTTGACGGATATATATGTGTTTAATTTATTATAAGGAATAGTATCATAAAAATAGTATTCCTCCGAAATAAAATTTAATGTATTAAAAAATATAATAATGTTTGCAAATCACCTCCAAGTCTATATGTGTGTGTGTGTGTGTGTGCGTGTGTGTGTG
The DNA here is from genome assembly GCA_902151455.1 of Timema bartmani. Lineage (NCBI taxonomy): Eukaryota > Metazoa > Arthropoda > Insecta > Phasmatodea > Timematidae > Timema > Timema bartmani. The sequence goes on along the minus strand of CABFWB010000133.1, from coordinate 226,814 downwards.
TGTGTGTGCGTGTGTGTGTGTGTGTGCGTGTGTGTGTGTGTGTGTGTGCGTGTGTGTGTATGTGTGTGAGCTTAGAGGTGAGCTGGGAAAAAATTATTATATTTTGAAATAGAATATTTATATATACAAATTTTATATATATAAACTTAGGGGTGACTTGCAGATAATATTATATTTTATTTATCATGCATAGTCGATATTTGATGAAAATTGTAAACATATATAAGTAATTATAAAAATAGTTAAAACATTATACTATTACTTTCTAATTCTAATTCATATTCAAGTTTTAAAATTAATAGAATATAACTTTTAGTGAAAATAAAATGCGTACACTTAAAATATTTTCGCCAAATGATTTATAATAATTGTACCTAATAAAATATCTATAGCTTGAAAAATGGGTATAAATATGAATTAACTCATTTTATATCCAATAGTTTTGCCATTATTTTTATTAAGGTTCAAATTTTAAATACGTTGCATTGCATGTTTTAATATTTCTTAGCAGTTTAATATGTTATAAAATAACACAAAACATATTTGTAAATCTTATATTAGCCTTTGTGAATAATATAGAAACTTATGAACTAGACCAACTTGATAAAAATATTATTTTCAACTTTTTACTATCAAATGGTGACCTGGCAGTCTAGGGGTAAGGTGTCAGACTTCTGTGCTGGGGGTTCGGGTTCAATCTTCAATCCCGGCACGGATTTATCTGATTTCCAAACCCTTACTTCACCTCTGACTAGACGTGAATTAATCACAACCTGTGAACGTATGGAATGCCAGGCCTCCACCGTGGTTCGGATTCCACGTAAAACTGTAGGTCCTCCATTTCATCTCACAATCAACCTACCATTACACAATAGCGTGAGCGCGTATATCCCGAATGGGTAGTAAGACGCGGGGCTAATAATTGTACTATCAAACTTTTAAACTAAACATGGTCGAATACATAATAAATGATAATTATATGGCTAGTTTCATATTCGAGTCTTACTGAAATTAAAAATGTATGAACACTCTTAGCACAACTATTTCTATATCAAATTATTTATTTTAATATTTTTTTTAGCACTGCGTCTTACTATCCGTTAGGGCTACCCGCCTTGTTTTTAATTGTCAAATTTATTGTTACCGGTAATTTCAATATTGATTTATAAATTGTGCATATATGTATTGCTTAGAAATTTGTTGATCCAGGAACCGAAAAGATTTGTCTATATTTATTGCAAAGTTTCACAGTAGAATAAAAAAAAAGCTCTCCCTAGATAGTATGTGACATGCATGACATACAAATGCCTACTTGGGAGCAGAAATAAGCAAGTATCGGATAAAATAAATATTCTCGAATGTTATATTTCAAAATTTAATAATAAGCTATAATAGCTACATTTTAAAGTTGAGCACAACTTTTTAGTCTTCAAAGTTTTTTTTCCCTAAGCCTTTCATTTGAGCGTCTTGATATCGATAGTTCCAGGCTTGATTCTCTACAAAGAATTTATACATATATATATCCTCTTTTTAGTTTATTCCTTTTCACTATTTTATAAGCTAATTAAAGTTACAGCTCTCCTAACAATGTTTATTTTAGAACAAAATAAACTTAATTAAGATGATGGAAATTATTTTCCAAACAAAAATTAAACTGTTAAATATAAATTAAAGTTCTGAAGGAAAGTAATCATACAATCAAGGATGTTTCTGGGAACAGTCTAGCATGCAACATGTGTCCCATACTTGAGGCATTAAACTACCTCCCCACCCACCCTTAATGCATATATACACGTGCCTCGCTACCCTATCGGTGAATAATCAAACCCCCTGCACTAGATGTTTGACTACGGTGGCTCTCAAAGTTCGCCGAGGGCCTGATAAACATCCAAGCTCATTAGGAGCAACTCAGGCTATAGGCATTGCTTACAGATAATTATCATGATTTTCATTTCAATAGTTTTTTTTAAATAAGATAGAATAGCAGTCATAAGGAAACATGGTTTTACATTTGTATACAGAGAGTTAATTTAAAAAAGTTAGAAATTAAATTACCAGTTAGATTACTTTACAAAGTTACAAACACGTTTTCCTAGTTACAAGTAATCCATTCCGTCACATTAGTACATTCAAAGCCCCTAAGCATTACGACTACAAACATGAATATAATCGGATGAACGATCAAAATAAAGTATGTCGCCCGTAGTGACTTGTATGGGTAAGGACAGCTGATTAGTTATTACTAATATAAAATTATGTATTTTCACATTTTTATTTTAAATCCAATCACGTACTAGCAGAATGAAAGTGGCTCAACTCACACATAATTGGATTCTAGTTATATTCCAAACCTAATATTTCGTTAGGAAAATTTGACAATCTATACACAAGGCATTTATTCAAAAACACCATCAACTATGATAACTGGTGATACTATTGTATTGGATATTTAATTTTATTAACTTTATACATTTATTGGTGAACCATATATTATAATACATTTGGATTATACGCGTATGTATTAATTACTATAATGTATTAGGGATCACGAAGGTTAAATTTGGAGGTAATGTACCCGCATATGCATAGAAAGAGTGAGTGAAAATCTATTTAGTAAAAACCACTCTCAGTAAACCTGATAAGGATTGAACTTCGATCTACCAGTCATCGGAAGCGTAGGCTATCGCAAGAGTGACCGCCTGGACGTTGGGGACACTGAAGTAGGTTCTTACGCAATTTAAAAGTACAATAGTATTAATAGGGATAAATGATAGATACTAGTCATGTAGGTCTGGTGCGGTGAACATGATTATCAAAGCACTATGCTTCAAGAGTTTCCTTAGCGCATGATAGGTGCCTGAAATAACTGCCGCGAGATAAATGCACCTGGTTTTAAACAAAGCTAATGAATTAGTCTTGGTCCCCTCCTGGTTAAAGCCTACAAGCATACATTAGTTACTTTAATATAACAGGAAAGAGGGAGGTATTATTTATCAGTAAATATGCCTGCATTCATGAGGAGGTGAGATTGTGAAACCCTTTGGGGGAGGGGGGGGGGCGTAAGGAACACTCAGTACACCCGATTCTCATAAATAGGAAATACAAGGATAAGAATGAGGAACTATTTAGAGGAAATTCAAACTTGATGGCATGGAGACAAGGGGGTGATGATAAAATGGAAAACTACACTGATTTATTTTACCAGGAGGTGAAAAGCACACCCTCCCCCCGCCCCCACTCTGCAGCTCGCCAAGATTATAACCTTGACCCTCTCCGTCATCGGCAATTAAATTATTTTGAGACGGATGACTTATACCGTGTGCGCATCGACGCGGGTCTCAAACTGATACTGATTATTTAATAAGCGTGTGATTATGATACTTAGACAGTTCAATTTTTGTATCTGAAGGAACTTTTATCAAATACTAACATATTTTATTGAAGCCAACATTGATAACATTTTTCCATAATATTAGTGCTATTTTTATAAGAATTCAAAATATCCATCAATAGTAACAGCTACAGACAGTAATATAAGTTTAAATTAGATCCAGTAGCTTTTCTGGCTGCCTACAGCTGTCTTTCTGTGAAAATTGGATTGTACATATCATCTTTCTGGTACACACATCCATGCAGAGTAAAAATTTACATGATCGAAAAGGATATTATCCTGTGATATCGACCATTTGAAGCAAAGTTTATATTAGGGCGAATTAATATGACTCAATTTATGTTTGAATCTAACATTGAAAATACGAAATGAATTAATTATAATGGGAGAAAGACTCATTCAAAAAATATACATACATTTAGTTGTATATTACTAAAAAAATATACAGTCACCATCCAAGTTTCACAATATTAAATAGAATAAATTAATCTATCGAGAGAAGTAATTGAACGAAGAAAGTTTTTAGACCCTCTACACGCTATTGATTGAATAAAAATAAATGAAAACAAAATATTGGAGAGAGGTTCTTGTTCCGATACTACGCTATACTTTTTTTTTTTACCTTTTATTCCTTTTAACACGGAAGCTGTGCCCTATTACAAAGTTCCATATCTGTGATTGGTTTCGGGGGCTTAGGTCTCTACACACACACAACGGTGGACTAAATTCACAGTGCACAGCTCGTATTGAGAGAGAGTGAGAGAGAGAGAGAGAGATGGACAGAGAAGTAGAGAGAGAGAGATAGATGGACAGAGAAGTAGAGAGAGAGAGAGATGGATAGAGAGGTAAAGAGAGAGAGAGAGAGAGGGGATGTGTGGTACAGGGATTACGACCATAATACCCAGACCGCGCGCACACAAAGCAAGCAAATACCTGGCGGCATTATCTCATTGAAACAGAGGATCAGTGGCGCAATTAAAAAACTATCTTGGGTTCGGTAGAAGGGGGGCGTGGGGTAGTGTTACGTGTGTACTGTACTTTCCTCCCTTAAAAAACACCCCTTTCCTCCTTCCTAAAATAAAATAAAAAACTTGTCAGAAGAGGATATGGGCTTACATGGTAGAACGTTACCTTCGCTGAACTGTTTGAACTATAATGTGATTGTTCTGAAATAGTGATCATTATGGGGGTGGGGG
>CABFWB010000133.1:142523-222120 GCA_902151455.1 Timema bartmani | reverse complement strand
AATAAATAAATCTTTAATATTTTATTTTTTTATTCAAACGAGTAATTGCTATGTTTCAGGTTTAATCTTCCTGTTTCGAAGGTTTAGTTTCCGGTTGTTCCTTTTGAAAGAAAATACTGACGATGAGAGATTGGCAGATAATCCTAATTTTAATGACATACTTATATATATATATATATATATATATATATATAAAACCAGCGTTATTTATAGGCCTATATAAATATATATATACTATTATTTATTAAAAGAGCGAGAGAGAGTGATGTTTGAAATTTTATTATGTTTTAAAGTAATACAATTTTTTTTACTTCAAATAATTACTCTTTTTTTATGAAAATAGTATAAAAATGTGACATTCGGATTGCTAGTACTTAACTAGATACTTTTTTTTGCCATTACATGCCCAAATTAATGAGTGTTTTTGGAGTATCCATATAGAAATTTTTTAAAAAATAAATATGATACAAAGTATTATATTTCAACATGCTACCCTATTTTCACGAAATTAAAACTTTGGTTTTTTATTACACTAGAATAAGTACATTATGTGTCAAATGAAACATTACTCTTCCAAATACACCATTATAAGCCAGTTCAACTACGAAAATATCGGGGGTATGAACTACAGAAACTTGTGTGACACTATTTCTGGTACTCATTTAAATTTTAAATTAATATATTTTGATGATATCTTACCTATGTTTTTTCTTTAAATCCTTATATCGGGCATTTATTTGTGGCCTAGGGGATTTCACAATCTTTGATACATATCCCCGATCGATTTTTGGGTTTATAATCTCTTCTATGTCTAGCGGTCATCTTCGGAAATAGTAGACCATGGTATTATGTATTTTACATTTCGGCAGTTACAAGATAGCGCCACCAAACTGGCTAGTAAACTAAAAATCGATTGGAGAAGTTTTAGTGTTAATTTGGAAAAATAGCCGATTACTAGCTGCGGGTTTAGATGTAACAAATTTGTATCTAATTAAAGGTGTAGATACTGGTAATTTTCTCATTTATTTATTATTTGGTTCATCTAATTATTGTTACTATAGTTTGTTGGTCAGATTGCCTAGCATCCTGTTGTTTTATTGTAACACATACAGAGGTATTTTGTATATCTTTGCTTCTAAATAGAATAAGTTTTATTGCTCTATAATAAGTTAAATTGGAATACTTTTAAATTCATACTGGGTCCTTTCTCTACATTCTAAAAACGGATGGGAAGGAATCCTACACCTTAACTCTAAAAATAAACAGCTTATGGTAGTCTTACGGTTTAACTGTTTACGGTGATTAAAAAAAAGGCTAAATCCTCAAATTACATATATTATTATGATAATAAAAATAATTATTATTATTAGCACCACGTATTACTATCCGTTCGGGTTATACGCACTTACGCTAATGTGTAATGATAGGGTGATTGTGAAATGAAATGGAGGACCTACAGTATAACGTGGAATCCGAACCACGGTGGAGGCCTGGAATTCCACACATTCACAAGTTGTGATTAACACACGTCTTGTCAGAGGTGAATGAAGGGTTTGGCAATCAGATAAATCTGTGCCGGGACCGAGGATTGAACCCTGGGCTCTCAGTTTTAACTGGTCTGACACCTTACCCCTAGACCACCAAGTCACCTAATTACATATAGCCCAATACTTAATTTTTGCCCATCTCCATCGCTGGTCAGATATACAGGATAATTATTAATTGTATACAATAAAGTGGTGCAGTAGAATCTACACTGAACAAAATGTCTGAGAACAAAATATTGTCGGGACCACTTCGTTATCGAGATATGGCAGCATTGCGGGGTAGCATTACACATGCATCATTTGGCGTGCCGGAGGCATTGCACGTCACACTTAGTAACTTGCTGTGATTGGAAGTGGCTAGTAAGAGGGGGGATCAATACACAAACGAGGAACTGATCGATATGATTCCGATTTATGGATTTATGGTGATCTCGCTCGTACATATGCTGCACGTTTTCCTGTCCAATGACACCCAGATCCAAGAACATATTTGACATTCAATAATCATCTAAGGAAAACTTGTCACTTTGAACCTGTGATGGCCAAAACTGGTAGGCCCACTACGTCTTAATTCCACTGCAGTGGAATTGGCAATTCTGTATTCTGTGAAACGCTCGCCGGATTCAAGTACACGGCGAGTAGCCACACGACATCACCTGTCACAGACGTCCGTGTGGAAAAGAGTATATAACCAATTACTGTACCCTTTTCATTTGCAATCTGGAAAGGATTTCATTCTATCTCTCGATTTCAAACGCCGCAGGACATTCTGTGAGGTGATGCTGCACCATTCCACAGATCCATAATTCATAAGCAGAGTACTCGCAATGGATGAAGCAATATTTACCAGAAAGGATAGTTTCAATATCCACAACTAGCAAATTTGGGCCGACACAAACCAAAATTTTGTCCTGGAGGTCCATTAACAATATAAATTCTCCATAAACGTTTAGGCAGAAGATGTATGGAATATTTTACTTGGACCATATGAACTGCTTGCATGACTACAAGGTGAAAACTACATACACTTTCTACAGACCATTTTCCCCCAAATATTGGAGGGCGTTCCGCTATCAACGCAGCTAAACATGTGACTGCTTTAGGATGGAGCTCATTAATATTACGACCGTGCAGTGAGATGCCATCTAAACGAATGTTATCCCAGGCTATGGATTGAACGCAACGGGCCTGTTGCGTGGCTGGCCCAACTTCCTGATCTCACACCTTGCGATTTCTGGCTATGGGGCCACACGAATTGAACTGTGTACTCCCAACGGCACAACACTAGAGGACATCAGTGGAATGCAATTGAGGCTGCTGTAAATACGATCCGTGATATGCCACACATATTCCAACGATCATGACAGTCGTGGTGCAGGAGGGATGAACTGTGCTGTGGGTGCAATGGTGGACACTTCGAACATCTCCTAGGAACGTGCAATGTTCCACTACCAACGTTAATAAAACATTCTACGACATAACGGTAGTATCTGTCTGACCTGTCCTTGTCACCCTCTTGATAAAGAATCGGTCCCATCAAAATGTTGTTATGAGACTTTTAGTTTCTTTTTAAATGTACATTCCACTGCACCATTTTATTCTATACAATTACGAATCATTCTGTATTGTTTAAAATGCTCATTATGTTTGGGTTTGAGTCAGAGAAAGTTCTTACTGCCATTGATATGTCTCATTCTCACTTATGGCTCTGAAAAACATGGCAGTGGAAGAGGTATGAACGATACTAATAAGAACATTCAATATACAGCCAGTCCCTGTGACGAATGGAGTGAAGGTGTCGATTTTAGGGTCAGTGTGTGTATGCATTTCAGTGCACTTGACCGGCAGATGTGCAATAGTACCTCTTGGCTCAGTGAGGAAAGCCACGGGAAACTACCTCATTCCTCATTTCCCTAGTACGCCTCTTCAGTACTGCCTAGGATTTGCAGCTGACGATGGAACTGTTAAAATTAAACTTTTTGTGGAAAGTTTTAATCGGGAAAGGCCAGGGTTTGCTTTTTTTTACTTGAGTCTTATTTTTATCAATGATCTTGAAGATTCATGGTTTGTCAGACCTGAACTATATTTCATCCATTAATATTTTCATCATTTATGAACATATTGCCTAATTTATGAAAATATAACAATTTTATAAACACTTACAGATGGTATTCCACTAAATTTGCTAAACAATATTAATACTATAACACTTTAAATATTTAAAAATACAATAAGATTATCTTAAAGGTTAAGTTTTTTATCTATCTTATTGCCTTGAAACATTAAACAATACAATTCTTTAATTTAAAAATCTTAAATTTTCTTTGTAAATTTTAATTGGTACTTTTTTTCTTAGCTAATATTTTTCTAAAAAAAATTATATAATAAACTGGGAATACATGCCATAGGTATAATATTTATTTGTGTTATCCTTTATTTTTAAAGTGTACTCACCAACTCACCTAAGGTATGAGAAAATGTTGTATTTTTGTGTATATTGTTCACCACACGATTATAGCAGGATTTTTTCAACACTTAATCGCTAGTCCAAGTGTATATAAAATGATACTACAATCTTTCTGTAACTGGAACTCTATTCTATTTAAAAATCTGCCCCCTTAGACAGTAACTTATGACCACCAGTTTGAGAACACATCAAGACGTTAAAATATCCCTGCTCGATTCTGGTGAAGGATTTTGATCTCTCATTTAAATTAAATCTTATTACCTAGGTAGGCAAAGTGTTTGTTTGAGTGGATGCTGAAATTAACCAATTTAATATATTAAGTAAAATAGAGAGTCTGAAAAACCTGACTTAGGAGACCAGAATTTGACGCTCACATACTATTTTAGGGATTCCCCCCTCTCCTATCCACTTTACACTCTACATCATAGCCATACTCCTATATAATTTCAGACAAACATAATTGAGACTCCTTAAACATCTACATCCTTTATCCTATTCCAAGGTTCCTAAAATCCTTTGGAACTGAGGGTCAGGTCATAATTCAGGTGCTCATCGAAGAGTACAAAGGGCCTCGTGTCAGTTTATTCAGTTGATTGCTGATAAGATGGTTGAAAAAGTTTAAAAATACTTAGAGCTACATAAATACCTAAAGAAGTTCAAAAACTGAAAGTCAGTACGTACAGTAGGTTATATAAAATATTATGAAAATGCTACACCACGTCTTACTATCATTCCGGGATATCCATTCAATTTTATGAATATAGGTTAAAGACTACAGTGAAATAAAAACAGTTCGTTGAAGCTCGAGGGAAATATTCCAAGTGTTTGAATATATTTATCTATATTTAGTATTATTTTAAGAGAAATTTAAAGGAAATATTAATTAACAATGTGAATTGAATTAGTTACAAAAACTTATGAAAAAATCTTGTTGGTGCTCTACTGGTGGTTTTTCACTATAATACTCACATTCTAGTATATGACTTACAAGCTAACTTGGCTTGGGAAATTATGGCTAATATTACATACCCCAGACCTAAGTACGAGATATTTATGCATGGTAAATTAATGGCAGAACAAGAGCTTATATAAATAGTAAAAATATATATATTTTTCAGGAATTAAACTAAGTCCCCCTATGGTAAACAGCTTGAACCATTTAAACAAGGGAATGTTTTTTTAAGGGTGTTTAACCACGAATATACTTTGGACAGCACTTGGAGTGAATTCCCAAATAATCTTGTCCATTCTGTCCTCACCCTGCGGGAATATTAAGGAATTCTGTTTTATAAATAACAAGAAGTTCAGTTCAAATGGGGTTAGGCTGATATCCAAATCTCACACACACATATATATATATATAGGCCTTAGTAATATCTTGGGAGTCAACAAATCTCCCGGAAAACGAATAACAAGCATTTCAAGTCAAATGGGAGGTAGTTCGACGTCCATATCTCCACTAGATACAGTTATGGACCTAAAATAGTCTCGGGAGTCAACCTCCCTGAAAATGAATGAAAAATAGTTATGTTAGAATGTGGATTTGATAGGTGTCCAAACCATGACTAGGATTACGGCCCAAGGTCTTATACCTCACCCCCGCTAAAACCAGAGTTATTGAGACATACCGCAAACTTATATAAATAAAAACTAGCTTTTTGGACAGTTATAAAAGATACACTAACTATTTTCATACAAATATATACATATGAAAATAGTTAGGGTATCCTGATCTTCGACTTTGGTTTTGACTTTCTTCACGTGTTTTATGCTTCGCATTTATAAAGTGACCTTCCCACATCTCTACTGTTTATAATCGCACAAGTGAGCCTTCGATGAACCATCACCCTAAGCCAGGAACGTAAGAACGTTTTCTGTTTTGAATAGGGCTAGGGGAAAAAAACTTGTGGTTTCCTAAGAAATTAAGTCAAAACATTATAAGGTAGCCTACCTTGTAGATCTATCCTACTTTCCTAATACAAAGCGCAAGGCGATTTTCATCGTAAACTGCTTTGATCGAAACTAAGGTATTAGTCGATGTTTCTAAGCAGGAAAATGTACAAACACTCTACCCTACCCCCAAAGAAAAAGGTGCCTTTTGTGCCCAATTCTGTTTTTAACAGCCTCCATATTATTCCTCCCCCACCTTTCTTAAAAATATTCTGGATTTCAACTATAATATCTCCATTTCTTTTCTAGAGGTATCGACAAAGAGATAAGAGTGAGAGGAAAGTCTTCATTGCAATATTTATCTGTAGTGTGAGGCTGGTCTTAGTCATCAGTCTTCCACCGCAAATGTATATGTATGTCTGTGTCTAGAACCCCCTACCTCCCTCCCTCTTTTGTTCCGAGTGTCTCCTTCCTTCGTTACACCACCCTCATCTTACAGCAGTAGTGTGGCATGATGGGCCCGGGAGAGAAACACCGGATATTGTGACCATCACTCACTAGGCCACACTGTCTCACCCCCTTTCCACACTCCTTCACAGGTCCGTAAACAACGCCCACATCACCTGAACAAACTACCCGGAACATAATAGTATATATGTATAATATATATAGCTATATAAAATATAAATCTTAGACTAGCTAATTTTGGTTGCTGATGGTCACTACTCTCAATAAAGGCTAATAAGATATGTATATATATATATCCCATTACCCTTTACTGAGTGTAGTAACCATCAGCAACCAAAATTAGCTAATCTAAGAAAACACGATGAAAAGGTTGAGTTTCAATCAACTGCATTTATCAAATGAGATAGAATGCTATTATTTACTTCACACCTCAATACCAGTTCTAGCATATTAAAACTAATTTTGGTAGTCATTAGGAAAGCATAATTTAATGAGACTGCACCCACTTAAGTGGTAAGAAATAAATAATTGGGAACTATTTAAGAGAAAAAAATCAAATAAACCCGACCATGATTTGAACGCTTATTCTTTCATCACTGGTAGATCATTCATGGGCAAACAAAAGCCGCAGATCATTCAACCACTTATGCGGTTGAAGGGAGTGGAAAAACTTGTCAAGTAATAACTGTATTATTTAACAAAAAATACCAACAAAAAAATATTTTTTCTACACTAGCAAACTGACTGAACGGATACCCTGATTTTGGTTGCAAGAATAGTAGAGAAAATTCAAACACATTTCTTTGTGGGCAACATTAATAAAATTGTACTATAATATATGTGCTACTTTATAGGTATTGATAGTATCAATCAAAGTTGACAGTTGAAGATAGCATGACTTTATGTATGCATATATTAAAATTGTTTTGGTAACTTTAGTTACTAGGTTCTACTGTTCTTCCTACCAAAATCATAATCTATGTCTAATGAGAGCCGTGACAATAAATCTCATTAGAATGAAAACAGCTCTTGGATGCATATATATCCATACATAGTTAGTAAACCTTTTGTCATTAGGAATGACAAACGTTTCTATATGCATAGAGATTAACCTATAATTAGTAAAATGTTGTCATTCAGATGACAAACGTTTCTTTATGCATAGAGATTAACATAGAGGGATTGAGCTGCTGTAACTTGGATTAGCTTCATAGTCTCAGCCCTAGATCTTTGAAAACGATATAATGCAAAGATTCTCAATCTACGGTCCTCGGACCCATTTGTATTCACAAAGACTCGTAAGGGGGTTCCGCGAACCATCAATTAAATAGCACCAACTTATTGAATAGTCCTGTGATTCGACATTGAATACCGTTACTGGACTTCCCTCATTGTAAAGTGATGTTTCCAAAAGGGCCCTTGGAAATAACTTGATGCAATTTTCCACCACTCATTCTATCTGCGTGATGAAACGTTCTTAGATGTTGTACATATTAAAAATAAATATGAAAATAGATTTATTGTAGAAACATAATTACGATTGAAGCCTAATAGCCTCCATTGATCCTGATATTCGAAAGTTGGCAGCCAAAATATAGCAACAAACATCACATTAGGTGAGGTTTTTTTTTTTTTTGTATCACCCCGTCTTACTACACGTTTTGGTTACACGCCTAAGCAGTAATTGCTCTAATGTGTTAAGGATGAGGAAGGTTGAATTTAAAGNTTTTTTTTTTTTTTGTATCACCACGTCTTACTACACGTTTTGGTTACACGCCTAAGCAGTAATTGCTCTAATGTGTTAAGGATGAGGAAGGTTGAATTTAAAGGAAGTGTAACCAAAATTGCCTTGAAGGAGAGTAGAAAACCATTTAAGAAAAAGCACCCTCATTACACCATACCGCGGTCGAAAATCGATCCCCCCATCAGCAGTCTAGTATATTCCAAGCGTGATGCCTTAGTTGAGAGCCACTGGTCTAATGTAGTAGATCAACAATTATATTAGCACGCTTACACCCACTGGTCCCAGCGACATGGCTTCTAGCTATGGTAAGGCTTAAAATGTTGCCTAATGACATTTATTTTTATTTAGTAAGCTTAGAACCAGATTTATCATCGTCTTAATGTAGGATATAGTGATGAAGTGCAACAGTATCAACAAGGAGATAAATGTATATATAAAAGTGTCGACAAATATGTGCAAAGCTTTGCGGCGTGAAACCTAACCGAGATACAAATGTAATCATGTGTTGACACCAACAGGCATGAACTTGAATGAACTCGACAACCCTCAAAAACTACTACGTGCTAGATAGCTAAAAAGTTACCCGTAGTGAAAACCTGAGGGAGGAAATAGAGTTTCTTCTTTTTTTTCTCTTTTTTTTAAATGGATCAAAAATGGTTTGCTTTTATTTTTTGTTTGATTTTTGTTTTAGGATAAAGAATTGAAGGGGGTAAGGGTGGGGAATGTGAAAGGGAACGGGAATAGTAGGGAAGGTTTTCTGCGGTTCAAGTTGAGTTTAAGCAAACGGAAATTACATCGCGCACCGCTGTGAAGAGGGACTGCATGTGACACGTGACGTCATCAACGGCTGAGTTCACCACCCCCACCCCCCACCACCACCCTCTTCAGATCCTTCCCCACACCCAGACTGCACCGGAATACAAGCATAAATATACCAGGACAAAAGATTCATATTCTTATAATACTTTGATAGGACTTTTAATATTCTCGTTCCCTCATCATAGTCTATCAACACATTATTCAAGGGGAAAGAATAATACCAAATGCACCCACAATGGTCTGAAGAGAGATGAAAAGATTAGGAAAATTGCATGAGAAAAACATAGAACTCTGATAAGTTTAAAGACACAGTCAGTGGCAGTATGATTCTAAAATCTTAAGCTAATTAATCACTCTTTCGGGAAAAGACTTTTGGATGGAAATAACAATATTTTCGCTTTGGAATACGCTCACAATGTGGTACTTATTGTGGGAAGGAAGCTTTTATCTTATAATTGAAGTGTTTCCGTGAAAATTCAATGTAAATGGGTAAATTTCAGCGTTTCATGATTTTTTTTAGGGGTGTAGGATCCTATTCCCTATACTCTTAGTACATGTTTAAATTTCACGTTCAATTTATTTAAAAAAAATATTTTAAAGTAAAAGTCAGCATCTTAAAAATGACGGAAATTGATTTAACGCTCCAGTTAGCAGCTTATTAAGGAAATTTTAGGAAAATGTAGAGTCCATGAATTCTACTTTGTTTTATTTAGCTCCGCGTCTTATTACCCGTTCAGGTTAGACTCCTGAGTACTAATTACGCTAATGGGCTAGGAATTGGGAAGGTTTAATATAGAGGAAGTGAAACTGCAATTGCGTGGAGGGAGAGTTGAAAACCACTTAAGAAACTCCCCTACCTCTAGTTCAGCGAATGAGATTCGAACCTCGATTTCCCCGTCCTAGGCAGACTAGCTCAATACGAAACTAGTGCGTTATCTGATTTCGCCACCAAGGCGGGTGTGAATTCTTCTACATCCATTTCTATTTCCAGTCTATAGTCTGATTAAGTTTTTTATTCAAGTCATATATTTTTCCTTAGGCCTCTCGTAGCTTCAAATGCTTTATAATTTTACTTAAGACTAGGACAGGCACAGCATCCAGTCCCTGGCCGTAAATTTTTCAATTTGAAAGGGTAAAATCATATTTACGTCAATTATAAATTTCCGACCACACCGGGAAGCGAACTCGGGACCCTTAGTGAAGTAGACAGACACGTACCAACTGAGCTAAGGTGTCAGCTCCTGAAAAACATTCCACTTTTATAGTTTTGAGTTTTGTAGGATTATGTTGCTTCAAAAGAAACTACTTTTAATCGTAAAATATTAAACATAGTTTCGTAGGGTTATGCTATTTCTTAAGAAACCAGTTTTACTTGTAATTTTTTTTTAAAGTACACATTTCATTTGGTTTTTAGAATCTTAATGTGATATAGTCAATATAAGTTAAATCATAGAGACGGTGCACTTTGACTATGGCTACCGAACAGGAATGATTAAAGTTTATTAATTTAATTCAATCTTGTGTTATTGAGCTAAAAGTGTATTACTCATACGTTAATATTCATGAAAATGGTTCATTGTGCATTGGCACTACATCAGGACGTAAGGGAAGAAAGGGGTGGGGGATGGGGATGATATATGAATGTTGTGTCTCTCTTTTTCCCCTAGATTATTTATGATTTATTTTATTGTCATTGAAACGTATAAAATTATGGTTGATCTAATAATAAATATGAGTAGGATAGTTTTTTTAGTGGGAAATGAACTCACCATTATGTGAGTATCAACCCTAGTATATTCAATCTGCGAATTAACCGTTACCGACCAATTCCTCTCCAATTTTATTTTGGTTAATTCACAATATATGAATATTAACACCTTAATTTTTTCTAATAATCACCATCATAGTTTAATTTATAGATATTATGCTAACAATTATACATATCTTTATTCATACATATGTATTTATTTACATGTTTGTATAGCTTTATTTATTACATATATATTTATCTATGGTAGTGAGGTGGACTGGATATATCTAGCTCAATATAGGTACAGATGGCGTACTTTTCTAAGTGTTGCAATGAACTTTCGAGCTTCTGATGCCATAAATTAAGTAAGTATATTTATATACAGGCTAGACAGAAAAAAATGTAAAAGCCACTTTTTTGGGTTAAAGTTCACATAAAACGTTAATATTCATCATAGTTTCGAGATTGTTTTTTCCACGAGCACAATTCTTTCTCTTGATATGTGAAAGTAAAAATATATATGGCACTAAGCCATATATCTGTGTTGTAGTAACATATTTATTTTAAATCGATACTCATTCATTAACTGTTAAATTTTCAAATATTGATATTCAGTATAAATAAAGTTTTTGATTAATTATGGAAACTATTTTGTCACATTGACCACTAAGTAATATAAATATATTGATTTAAAATAATTATTTATTTTTATTTTAATAAGCGGATTTAGTTTTACTGATCATTCTAATTCAATAAACTGTTAGTATTTTTAAATTGTATATTTGAAGACATTTATTTAGCAACATTTAAATGTGATTAAAACATTTTCACCAGTAAAACCTATACTAAATATGAAATAGTGTTATCAATAGTTGGCTTATTAACATGAATCTTACTGCAACTATGAAAAGTTACATTTTCGAAAAAAAAAAGTTGATCAGTCCATTGTAATTATGAAATACAGAACAAAAAAACCCCACTAATACAGTTTTCTTTTAAAATAGTGTTTTAATGGTCTAAAATTTCAAGCTTTCAATAGACTGATTGTCAATAGGTTGGTTACAGTATGGCAGAGGTTCAAATATCGGATGGATATATTGAAAGTGATCATTGGCTTGAGTTGCCCATGGCCTTTATTCTTCCAACTCTGTAATTTTATTGTTAAATCTGATGAACATTTTAATAGTCCAGCTTAGAGGCGCACACGTTCATGTATAGGGCTATTAATTTTTTAAATTTCAGACATCTGCATGAAGTATATATATCATTTCGCATTGCTTGAATGAGAACATAAGAGGATTTTAACTCGTGTATTGAGGTGCTTTTCCCTAAATAATGTAATCTTCTGTATCAACGCAATAAATAGTAGACATTATCTAAATTTATCCTTCAAAATCCCCACCCCCCACCCCTAATTTTTAACTAAGAGGGTAAGCCGTGTGGCTAGTAAGATGCTTTACATTAACACCAATAATATATATATATTTTATGGTTTTACAATTTCTTTGTAAAAATAGATGTATATTCTTATTGATTTCGTAAACTTGCTGGGCTCAGCCTCTTAACCAAGCATTATATATTTTTATAATACAACTATTATAAATATAAACTATTTGAGGGTGCACTACTGTGTCTTCTAAGAACATTTAACTAATCGTGCTCTTGAATATTTTATACTTTAGTCTAACATAAATAACAATATAGTATTTTTTAACAAATAAATAACATTTTAAAACTTAAAGTAAATTTTATAATTTCTAAATTAAGCTTGCCACTATTCAGTATAAAAAGTACTACCTAGCAGGGATTCTAATCCCAATGTACCGTTCAATGTTGAACACCATATTCTTCTTGACCACTGATGTGGGCTTGAGGTTGCTAATTTCATCAGTCAATTGTATTAAATGTTAACCTAATAGAATTTCTAAGTATAATGAATCGATTCATTTGGAGTTTGTAATTTTCAACTTTTCTTGAAATATACCTTATTTGTTATTTAAATAAAATAAGTAAAACTAAAGAAGTGAAAATTATTTGATTAGTTTTAATAAAATGATATAGGAATTAAATAAACAGTTAGATTTAATGAAATTATGGAATAGTGAATTTTCTAATAAATTCATCGACGTCTATGGTATCTTATTTTTTCATAAAGAGTGAGATAATCTATTTAAACGCAGCTCAACAATAAGCTGTTTGCTATGTCAGTTATTAAACTTGTCTCAATGTCATTTTTAATCAACTGTAATGTTAAATTTGAGTCGTCCTCCAAAAACAAATCTTAGTTGAAGACATATTTTGTAAAACAGCCTTATCTATGTGGCCTTGACGTTGTCAACTTTTCTCTTGGGTTTCAAATTAAGGTTGACATTTTTATTTATAAACTTAGCACTATTATATTTGTTTTGACATAAATTCTAAAAACTAAAATAAAACATTGTATAAACTACGTGGACTTGAAGAAAATATGTAACAAAATCTCATTACTCAGGAAAGTTTCATCACGAAGATACTGTGTTGGAAAGGAATTTACGTACCGATATTACATTCACTGGCTTCTCAAGTCTTATTAGCAAATTTTCTTTATGTCCCTTCTTACAGAAAGTATTCATCTTATGAGCTAACCACAAAAACCATCACAGATAGAGCGAGACAACGATAAAGTATTGAAAATTTGTCTGATATTTCATCTCTTGCTATGCTTATTGAAAGTTTCTATGGCTTCGAGGAATGTTTCATCTTGGTGGAGTCAAATCATATCCAATATAATGACGTTATATTGTGTTTGGTATGAAAATATGCCGAGTATAAATGAGAAAAAAAATATTCGTTTGCCATGAATTAATAAAAAAAAAAGTTTATTTTATTCTGTTTTCACCTGCATTTTTTTCCCCAGTGATTTTTTTCTTCCTGAATACTCGGCTATCCAAATTAAAAACACACGTGTTTAATATATTAAAAAAATTAAATTAATTCATATCAAAGGGCGAGCAGCCTAAACATCCAGAATCACATTTCATTTGGTTTCCATTAATGGGGAGGAAATAATTCGAGTCCTGGAAGGGTTCATTTGTCTAATGTGATCAAATGGGGTATTCACATCCACTTTTTACGTTAACGAGTGTGTCCCTTGGCTAAAACTATTACTTTCGTCCCTTCCACTTAAAACAAACAATTATTTATCGTTGTTCTTAAAATAATTATAAGAAATACATAATACAATTACAAAATTACTTAAATAGCTGCATCATAATTACAGTAATTAATTTTAATCATTCAAATGGTAATTTTATCAAATTAACAACTGGCCTCAAGAAATTGTTGCTAAACGCTTTGGTTATATGAGGATGTTTCTGATTGAAATTTTAGTCATATTTATTTTTGTAGTATAATTAATAAATGGAACACAACGTTTTATTTTCACTAGGAGTGAACTATTTAACCAATTGAAGCGTTTTATTGAGTAACTCCTTGACATAAACATCGTAGGGTACGCAGGTTTTGGTGTTAGTCTCTTCTTATAGTCTACTATATTCTTTGCCTATGATGGGGAGGGGGGAGGGAGGAGAGGGGATCTGGTGTTAGAATGATTACCAGGTGTATTAAAAAGGTCCCCCTCTCTTATTTCACGTACATCAATAAGTGTACAGCCTGCTTCATTGACCGATTTGTCTAAAACGCTACTCTCGCCATAGGTTAATCTGCCGATTACGGTAAGATCGAGGTTCGAATATCGGTCGGATGTACTGAGGGTGGTTTATTCAAAATTGTTTTCCACTCTCCCACCATGCAAATTAGGATCAAAATTCCTTTAAATATAACCTTCTTCATTTTTAATATCATTAGCTTAATTAGTACATAGATGTATAAACCGAACGAGTAAAAATACGCGGTAATAAAACCTATATTTTTTTTCATGCTTCATACTTAAATAAGAAAACTACTCCGCACAGTTGTGTAGACTTGAGTTATTATAATTTTCTACAATTTTGAAGCTAAATAAAATAATTAGGCTGATGTTAGAGTAAGCGAAATAATTAGCATACATCGACAGTCATACAAACTATGAAGTAACTCTCACGACAAATTTCATTGCTGGAGACGCAGAGGTCAGGGTTTGAATTTACAATTGACTATTTGACAGTGCTTTTAGGGTTTCATACCTACACGCAAATATGGGTACACTTTCTCTAAATTCCACTTCATCTCTAGCTTCCTAATTTAACAAAATACAGATATCCTTAAGGGTTATTAAGACGTGGTGCATCCATAGAAAACAAAAAATATTAATAGTTTATTTTATGTATTTTTATGGAACAAATAATCAAAAGTAAGTGATAAATGTACGTTTTGTAACATAAATTATATATTATGGCATAGTATTTAATCTTATTACACTTTTATAGCCAAACTATACCTTATTATAACCAAATACTTGAAGATTTTCTTTAGTGCCCCGATTGTTACTGCCTTTATGGACGGTCCACAGGTGACACTAACCTAAGCACACAGTATGCCTAGGTATAATTTCCATTAAATTAATCAATTAAAATCTTATCATTAAACCAGATATGCTTTCCCTTCTTTATAAAGAAAAACAATAAAATAATATCACGTCTATAAATTATACCTTTACATTTAAAAGTCTCGATTTTTTTTTGCCACAATCAATTGATATTAACTGAAACAAGCATCTGTGATCACATGATCTAAAACGTTACTCTCGTGTTAAGCTAAATTGCTGATATTGGGGAGATTAGGGCTCGAATTCCGGTTGAATGTAATGAGATTTGACTTTCCTAAGTTGTTTCTCACTCTCACTCCACGCAAATATAGGAACATTTTTTCTTAATTCCACCCTCAACAATAATTTTCGTACACAAGCGTAATTTGTATGGATATAGCCCGAATGGGAACTAAGACTTGTCGGAAAACAATAAACTGGCGTCACAAAATGTGTTGAGGACATATTAACAATCGTATTCCAATTAACATTCAAAAGGAGCTTCCACACAACATAATATGACAGTTATAGCGTAAAAGCACCTCTATTCTAGTGTGATTCAATCCAATGGAATGTTTCTGACGCTAATAGAAGCCACTATAGCTAATTTCATATAGATATACGTTCGATTATTTGCCCTGAAGCTGTCACTTTTGACAGATATTATCATTACCTTCAAAATAGTAGTAGTATTGTACTTCCATTTTATGAATGTTTAAAACTAAATATTAATTGCTTTATGTTCTTAATCCATCATCGCATCATTATTACAATCATGGCTCTTACAAAAGATTCTTCTTTTTTAATCTATTGATTTTCATAGTAGACATGATATTACAGGCGGGCAGGATCACATCATGCAAGGAGGTGCCTTGAAAGTTAATTAGTAGGAAATATCTTTGTTTATTAGCTGTGGGCGAAGGGGGACGATGAAAGGGGGCTTGAGGAGGGGGCAGGGGGGGTACGGAAGTGAGCAAGTGTAAGGGGATTGAAAGGCATGTTAAAATTTCCTATTCAAACTTCCTTCTTCTGCCGGATGTCTGCCTGCCTGTCTACCTTTCTTCTTCTCCTTTACTTCTTTCTGTTTTATTTCCTTTGACTTCTTTTTCCTCTCTTTAAAAATCTATCTACTATGAATAATCTCTCTTTGTTCACTCCTGATCACACCGTAATTGCTCTAATAATTAAATCTCCAACATTCTTTGCATATATCTGTATGTAAGGACACCGTTTTAAAGAATGGGAAATATGCCATATTTTAAAGAGGGTTGAAAGTATTCGACCTAGAAATATTGAAAAAATAGAACCTAAACGCTATGTAAAAAAACATTGTCAGTTTGTATAGCTATATTTGATCTGGAAAAATTATTATCAACTATATGATGTTTGATATTCAATTATTATGATATAATTATTTTGGAATATTTTAACCAATAATAAATATATATCTCATTGTTTATGATTGTTTCCCGTATCTTTAAAGAAACATGGGTAAAAATAAAAGATTATCAATAATTTTGAAATAACTATCTATACTATTTTGTAAGGTACCCTCCATGAAGTGTCCATCCATTTTTAATAACTAAATGTTTTGTTAGTGCTTGACGATTAATTTTAAAGAAACAATAAATGTGTCTTAAAATCAGATTGCTAAGCTCGGATTTACTAATGCTAATACTATTATTCTGTGTATGTGATTAATTTTAAAGAAACAATAAATGTGTATTAAAATCAGATTGCTAAGCTCGGATTTACTAATGCTAATACTATTATTCTGTGTATAGGCAGTTTTTAAAAAAAAAATTTATAGTACAGGACTGTACTGGGATGGATTTCAACTCTTAACAAGGAGAGTTGATAGGATTCTATAAAAAAAATATTAGTACAATAAATGTACTCATTACAGTACTGTAATATACATTTATGGCGTATAACCAAAATGGGTGCTAAAAAAATACAATTAAAATTCACGCAATTATGTAGATGATAATAATAATTGTTTATGTCCAAGAAATCTATTTTAATTTTTCGTGACCAGCGTGGGAGGAAATATTGTGATCGTCCCTTAAAAATTGAGTTCACGATTTTGATGGATGCCTACGTTTCATGAACCCATGAACCCCTGAACCCAAAAATGTGTTTTGTGCGATACCATCTGTTTGTTTGTTTGTACGTGTGTGTGTGTGTGTGTGTGTGTGCGTGCGCGTGCGTGTTAATCTCGGTCTAAATACAAAACCATTATGGTCCTTAGGCAAAAACTTGGTAGCCAGGATTTTAGTAGGGTTTCAGAGGGATTTTTGTAATTAGATATCTAATTCTATAATCAAAGGTAGTTTACTTAGTGTCTAAAAGAGAAAATAATAATTTTTTTTAGTAATTGGCTCTAACGAGTTTGATTAATATTTGTACCTGGGCACTATTATTTAACATTAAAACCAGAATGGCGCATTTCATTTTTCCGTAGAAAGTACTTAGAAGATACTACAAACGGATATCTACAATTTTGATCATATCTCCACAACCCTTTGATATAATAAATAACTTATCATTGTAAAGTTGTAGGACTCATAAAAATTAAAAAGATTTGATCATATATTTTTATAAAACCGATAGTTTCCGAGCACCAAGCCAATATATATTTAAATGAAGGTCTGATAAATATGGAGAATATATTATTTCATCTTTGCATTTTGGTGTAGTATTATAATTTTAAAAAAAATTATGTTTTACACCATTAGGTACAACACGCATCCCACCAAAAACTTATTTTTACCAGATAGGCTAATGGGACTGGAGTAGTGGGATGTTTATACAACAAAATATTAGGTAGAATGAAAATAGTTATTTAATGAACATGTGATTAGATGTTACAATTCAACAAGTCATCCAAGAAAGTCTTGCAACAATAATATGTATTATCCTTTGTCTACGACTGATAGTATCTTAGCAAAGTGGTATATATTGAACAGATCTCAGGTATTCGACACCTTAAAGAGACGCATGGGACATCCTAGAAAGAGTGGCAACCAATATTATATAATCATATAACATAATAATAATCAATGAAAAAAAAGGAAGCTCAACAAAGTGGTACAGTTTTTGCAACAATGTACATTATTTAGTCTCACTTATCTTACGAGTTTTAGGTAAATATATCCAATATTCGGTAAAGGAGCGATAAGTATATGTGTTGCTTCAAATCCATTAATTACTAAAGTATTTAAAACAATTATTTATAGTAAGGAAATCATTACTTCTTTAAATAACAAACAAAAGAAATTGGAATCCGCGATGGTGAATGTGGTTGAAATAGAAAACTATCAAGAATGCAACATAATAACTCTTAATAGTCACCCTTTGCTATTCCAAGTATCATGAAGTTAGTAATTTGCAATACAGTTCTGTATGACAACAAGTCTAATTGGATTATTCGATGGGGCCTTCCATCTTAAAGAATATATTTACTGTGAAATACAAATTTATACAACCAAATACCTATTTCAACACACATATTATATAGTTCAATGAAGTTAAATTAATGATTATCTCTTCTTAGTTGAATGATTTTTCATCATAAATACAGTCTATTGAACCTTAGACATGTTGATAAAATCTCACAAATAATTATTATTTATATGTCTACATTCAAATCCAGATTTTATTTAGTTTTTTTATATTCCTGTTAGGTTCTATTTGTACTCAGGTAGCATCACTAAAACAGGGCTTTATAAATTGTGGACCACGATCTTTATTATTATCATCGTCATCATATTATTATTATTATTATTATTATTATTATTTACATCTTTATTAGAACGGTTATTTTTATCAAAATTAGCTATGGTTTTTACCCGTAACAGTGGCTATATGCTTCAACGGATCAAATTTATTCCCACTCTCCCTCCTCGCAAATGCAAGCACATTTTATCAACATTATAACTTCTTTATTCCTAACCTAATAGTGTATGCGGATAGCTCGAATGGGTAGTCAGAGCTCAGAACCAATAAAACAAGATAAAAATTTTAAAATCTTATAAACTAATTTAATTTGATATATTTATAAGAGAGTACAAAGTTCATAAACAAATAAATAAAACTTGAAGTTTTTTTATAATTTCATTAATAATTATTCATTATAGTATCATATACTTAGTTTAAATAAATTAAATTAATATTCATTATTTATAGCTCGGACATTCTTGTATTTAATTTCAAGCTATTGATATTTAGTTTTATAATGAGGAAAAAACCATTTGATTAATCTAATCCCAAAAGATTATGTGTGTGGCATGTGCACCTTCAACTTTAATTAGTTTTATAATTGGTCCTTCAACTAAGATTCCGGAAGGCTTTCACCAAGGCTTCAGGTATGCTCTGTTACAAAAAAAATATGCATTTCCTTTATATTCTGCAGATGTATCATAAATCTCTAAGCCTATCCATAAATATACTGTTAGTAAGATTACCATAGTATACAATGCAATTTATGTTAGTTGGAGATCTTTTTTTTAAAAACTGCAGATTAGCTTAGACGTGAGTGTATCGTGCATGTCAAGTATAATTTAAGAGTCAATCTTTTTTATTTTATTTTCTGTAGCAACCATTTTTGTTTGTATGCTTACGCTCGGGATATCAAACATGATTAGAAAGCTCTCTCATCTCCTTCCCTCTCCTCGTGAACAGATAAACCTGCTCCTTAGCAACACCCCCATTATAGCCCCCCCCCCTCTTTGATAAAGCGGTACTAGTCGCTTTGTTCGATAAGCTGGGGACACGAACCACCTCTGTTTAGTTACTAGGCGACCACCACTCATGCCAGCTGCCAAGCATCTCGCAAGCTTTATTTCTCTCTGACTCAAAATCATCTTATCTTCCCCCAGCGCTTTCTCTTCTCCATACCAACTTCATCTCCTTTCGTTGTGAAACAATACGTGGTCCACTCGACCATCCCTTTCCCTCCTAAATACCAACCAGCACGGAAAAAAAAAAGTCTGATTGTTTCGAAATATGTTTTTCATTGGGATGTTTTAAGTGCAATTTCTAAACTCAAAAATGATATCAACAAATTACTTACAAACCAACTTAACCTAGGAAAGTATTTCCAATATTACTAAAACTAGTCATGACGTCTAGGTATATACTAATTGGATACACGTATGAGCCTATAGTAAGTAATCGCATTTTTTTATTTATTTTTTGTCACTTAGTCTTACAACTTGTTTGCGTTTACTCATTTGTACTAATTATGCTAAAGGGTTGGGGCTTAGGAAGGTTTAATTTAGTTGAAGTATAACCGAATCTGCATTTAGGAAGAGTTGAGAACCATTTTAGAAAAAAAACACTTATTTGCACGCTACTGAGATTCAAACCCCTTTCTCCACGTCGTCAGCAGTTAGTTCCGTTACGAAAGTGACGCCATAGACCATGTGAAGACATATTTAGGTTTTTTAGAGTATTTAACTCTACGCTTTTTACCCAGGACTATATCCCACTAGTAAAAAAAAGTAAAAGTATAGTTATCAATAAATACCAATTCATATATTTATATATCATAATATATTAGTAATTGGAATTAACAAAAAAAAAGTTTATATTGATTACGCCTACCATGCATTTGCAAACGAGATTTTAAGATCTTAAAAAGGATGAGTAATTTAAAACTTATTCAAAACAAATAATTTTTTTAAACAAAAGGAAATTTTAAACTTCTTAAAATTTTGTAAAACGTCTTTACCAAAAGTAAGAAATTTATTTAAACTCTGAAAACTCCCCCCCTCATACTTTCATCTCCCATTTTATTCGAAGGCCTGCCAGAGTATCGTTAAAAGTATTTTGAATTAAATACTGTGTATATATTTAACAAACCAGTCTAGTAAAATAGGAATACAATTATAAACCCTGCGTTGAAATACATAGCCAATATAGGTTGCTGTTTGTGCCCTTGTCGCATTGACCGCCACTTCTAATAATACAACGGTACTGCGCGCACACAACAGGTTTTATTGGAACTGAATCTCCACTAAACATCACCGCTTGTTGCTATGGCGATAAGTCTGCACTCACACACAAGCACACACACAGAAAGAGAGAGAGAGGGAGAACAAAACACACTCCAGGTAGAAGTGAGTTCTCTCAAATAAAGTGAAGAACCTCCTTCTACAGATTTCACTTTGTTCGACAGCAGGGAAAGTAGCGTGGCACTGAGTTGGTCCTTGAACGTATAAACATATCCTTTATGTAGAATAAAAGAAAGGTAGCAACGTGTGTAGGTTTATATATTTCCAAGGCTTATTAAATATTAATTTGTTTCTAATGAAATATCTATACTCTACAAGCACAGATTAAATAGTTAAGGCGATTGGCCCTTTTAATTTGGCGTGGAAACGCAGATCCCTGGGAACAAACGGTTATCTTCAAGATTTTTTTTTATTGTTTTGCAATATTCTTTTCGGAAACAGTTTGTTCAAGAATAGAAGCATGTTAATTAAGCTATAATCTTTATATACATACTTCCTCTATAATTTTAACAGTGATCAAATATCGATAAAACTGACCTTTTTTAATATAAAACTGCCGGCTTCATTACAACAAATAAGAAGATGTAACAATTAATAAACATTGATACATTGTCTTAGAAGAGGTGTTGAAAATATTAACATAAAGATTTCACTCGTTCTCGATAAAACTAATATTTCCAAACGTATGATTTATCCGCAAGACCTGTCTGGTATTTAGCGCCATCTACGGTTTCCGTGATCTATCTGTTCTTTTTGGCGCGGAAGGATACTTTGGTCGGTTGTGAAGCCCTTCACCATCCCGCCCACCATCCCACAAAATAGGTTTTAGACTTGCACTCGACAGGGCCAAGGGCATTAAGGTGATATTGTAGGGAACGTGAAAGGAGGGCAATGTTATTACAGTTTTTATAGAAAGACATGTTTTGACCAAACTAAATCAAATGTTGCTCCAGTAGAAAAATATCGTTTAATTTTTCTTCATATGGTGATACCAACAGTTGTTAAGTATCCGTTATGATCATAGTGACATTAGATTAAGAACAATTTTTTATAGCACCATGCCTTACTACCCGTTCGGCCTGTAAGCCATAAAAAACTTTTTAATGAAGAGAAAAAGTTGTATTTAATTTTAGGACACCCTTGACATGTATTTAAGAATTGTTGAGGTCAACACGTGAATACATTATTTAAATTCTATGTTCATACTAGAAAATGTTATTTATTTTAGCCAAAAAAATTGTTTTGATATAAAAACCGCAATAACATTGCCCTATTCTCACGTTTCATAAGCTACCGTCTTAAAACCAGATCCAGGATGTTGATGACATAAGGATATTCATAAATTGACCAAAATAATAACATTAAAAATATCAAGACATAATAGAATAAATTTATTTTTTAAAATACTCAAAAATTTAAACAAAATTTCAAAGACTGTACATAAGTATATCAAAATCAAACAAGCTTTTTACAAATTTAAACTAAAATAGACATGTATGCCGTGAGAAAACTCTGGCTAATAAACTCTCGCAAATCGCTAGACATGGCAATTGATCTAAAATTACCTGATTCTGAAGTAATTACTATATCTTGCCACAAAAATATTTCCAAGCTATTTATAGAGCTCTAACAGAAATGTGATTTTTTCCTATTACAAAAGTGGAGACTGTATAAAGTTTATTATAAGTGTTCATTAAAATTTCAGTCAAGACATCTTAGTAGTGAAAAATCAAATTTTTGAGTATGAATAATTTTATAAAGCATCGATATTATTCGAGATAATTGCTTGAAAATGAATAAAACTATTAAAATCATGAAAACTCGAAAATACCAAACCTGGGTAGTAATTACATTGAAAATATAAGTGTTTATTGTCAAAGGATATTGAAATGATTATGTGTGTACATGAACATTTTATTTTGTGTACCATACAAAATATTACTTTTAATGAAAACTTGGGCCCTATTAATGAGTTAATACAGCGTAATAATAATGTACTAAAAGGCAATGAAAAAACTTTTAAAAAATTGAAAATTATTTTTGTTACAAACATAGTTACATTTTACACTATATTTTTATAGGTACTTATATGATATATAAAAAGTGACAGTTTCGGATGGCATGTCCTTGCATATAAATATATAAAAATTGTTTAAGAGACTTTAATAAATGTAAAAATATTCCATCCTATCTAAATAGAACTCTAAATGATAAAAATACTTATTTTAAAATGTTTTATTTTATAACTAAGGAAATTGATAAAACTAAAGAAAAATGGGAAAATAAACTAAAAAGATTAAATTTGATGAAGAAAGCCCAATTAGGGAAAGAGGAAAAATGTGGTATGAATCCAATGAATAAAGGTGACATCTTCCTTTCTTCTGTCTTGTATAGTAGAAGTAGTCACACACACATTTTAACACAAATAGACTAATATTTGTGTTAATATGTATAAAGGCAACAATGCCGAAATACTAGTCTATTTGTGTTAAAATGTGTGTGTGACTACTTCTACTATACAAGACAGAAGAAAGGAAGATGTCACCCTTATGCATTGGATTCTTTCCACATCTTTCTCTTTCTCTAGGTGGGCTTTCTTCATTAAATTCACTCTTATTAGTTTATTTTCCCACTTTTCTTTAGTTCTAACAATTTCCTTTATTATAAAATTATTTAGCCATAGAGCCACCTAATTTCTAAAAAAAATTATTTGTATTACTTAGATAAAATATGTAAACAAAATATATTGTGTAACTAAAAGTATAAAGATAGGTAAATTAATTTAATGTCATAACAAATGCATTTTGAAGAAATATTATAGCCATTAATTCAGCTATGATAGGTTTGAAATTGGAGGAATCGTATATGCCATATAGCTGCGTGTACGGATCTTACTGTAATAGGAAATATTAACTCTATTTTTGTAGTGGTTTTAATTTCAGTGTTTCTATTTTATATTATATCTACTCTAAATGCCCCACTTAATTATATTAAAAACATATCTTGAACTATGATATCAACTATAATTAAATGTTGACAGGTTATATATGTGCGTGAATTAACACAAATTATTTAGTGTTAAATGACGTAAAATACTCATAATTTTGTTTGGGAGTGTTTGTAGCCCAATGTCCAGTGGAAGTGAAGATTAGTAAGCAATTTCATCGATATTATAATAATTGTAAGAATTCTCACATGTCCTTGAAGAGTATATCAATTAATTATGAATTTCGCACATCTCCTATACACAAACGTCAACAAAGTAATGACAGAAGCCAAACGAAACCAAAATAGTAACCTCTTTCAATAGGCGATTTTATTTCTCTTCATCATGAATGAAAAAAAAAAAAACCTTTGAAATTATAAAAAATAAAAAATAAAATTTAATACACAACTTTCTTAATTGAAAAATAAAATTCAAGAAATATTATGTTTTTAGAAGATAATGTTTAATATTTATCATCAATCGACATTTGTCCGTTTAAGTCAGCTATGAAATAATTGTGAACATTAATACGCGGTGAATGAGTCACAGCCCCACTAATTGATTGGGATTGAATGGGTGCACGTTTTGTAATTAATTCAAAACTACGCCCATCCCCAAAATGTTCAATTACCAATTGCATATATTTCGAGTGGTTTTGACATGTGCGGTGATGTCAGAATCGCATTATCGTGCATCCGAATATTAGATGAAGTTGAACCAAGAACTTTGGGCATTATAATAGTATTTATCATCCCGTGTGATCCATAATTAAATTTTTTTAAAGCTATAAGTGCATAAACATTTCCAATCACAAGTCACAAACACGTTTTGATTCTGCAAAAAGTATATCAAAAGAAATCTAGAGTAAGTTGGATGATTTAAAAAATAATAAGCCAAATATAATTACAGTGAACAATACATTCTATGAGCCACATTTGTGGACACATGGACTCGACGTCTAATTTTACAATGAGAGCTCACTCTTATTCAATCTAGGTGTACCGAGTATGTTCCTCTTTAAATAGTTTCGCACTCTACCTACATAAAAATCCAGGTAAGCTGTTATAGTTAAACCTTTCCTAGTTCTATACATTACTGTAAATATGAAGATAACTTAGATGGGAAGTTATCTAAATAAAATCCTCCTTCCTCACATAGAATTATATATATATCATGTAATACAAGCTTCTAATGCGATATGACAACTTAAACACATATGTATAAAGTTATTATTTAAGGCCATTTACTGAGAAATATAAATTTTTATAGGAATAAATAATAGGCAAACTTTACCAAAACTACGTATAATTTCGTGTCGCATAGCGAAAGTTTTCATGCAAAAAATAAATTCATTTTCCATGAATTTATGCGCTTCCGTACACTTAGCGGGTGAAATATATCATTAGATAAACACAGCAAGAAGATACTTTGCTACCTAGAATTTATTATTTAAATGAAAAAATAAGCCTGTGTCCACATTTAGCATGCTTGAACCCATTTATTCCTTATTTTTATATCAATATTTATACTAAAATTAAATATAATGTATCAACTACCAACTTTGGTGATCAAATTGTCTAAGGCAAATAGACGTTGACGTGGATATTTTGGTTCGAATCCTGGTCGGGTGTACTGAGGGTGTTTTTTCCTAAGTGGTTTTTCACTATACCTCCACGATAATGTGGGAACATTACCTTTAAATTATACCTTAGTCATTTATACCAGATTATCATGATTAACATATATGCGTATATTACAAACGCGATAAGAAAAGCAATGGAAAAAAAGTTAGTTGAATAAAGTGTCACATTGTATTTATTTGAAATTGAAGACAGAACCATACTAAAGATATATGTGTTAATATTTACTTATAAGCATGCTAATATTGTTGTTTATGAACACTTCTTAAAAGTTGAGAAATTTTCACAAATAATGAACACAAAATAAAAAAGTATTTTTTGTTTTAAATAGAATATTCAGAACAGGCGAAAAAAAATTAAAGAATGAAACTATCTCTTTAATTTTCATCACATTCTTAGTGTAGAGTTTAAATACTTTTTTCTAAATAAATTATAAATTCAAATTTAATTCATTGCTCAATTTCAATAAAAAATCTATATATTCAAACGAAACTTTCAAAGTTAGAGCTCATTTTATTTTACTTTAATCTTTTAAAAAAGCTTTCATGGATTTATATCATATCGTAAAAAAAAGTATTATACCTTCCTCGTGAAACTTATTTTATAAAATATTCTTGAAACTTTAAAGATTTGACATCGGTAAATTAAGTATCAAGGGCAAGAATGTCGTTTTTCTATATTACGTAAAATATTAAATAAACGAAATAAGTTGTAGGACATTTGTTGTATAGTATCTTAAAACGTTATTTGCTATTAATTCAAAGAATGGCTTAGTAGTTTTACAATAGCAAATATTTGTATCTAGTAATAGTGATATTGTCACTATTAGTAGCAGTACCGGTAGTAGGACTCAGTTTTAAAGGCATACCAACACAAAATTAAAAGTGCCTAACTAAACAAACTAAACCTCGTACGACTAGTAATTTAAATTCATTTTGTGTTCTAATATTCAAAACAAATATATTTAAATATTACATTTTACATTTATATTCTATATAAAGTAACAACTAACCAAAAATATATTTTTATGCGGCCTTTGTAATTAAATTAAATCATATAAGGCCTACACGGGTTTGCATTATATTCTCCTAAAATATAATCAAATGCCATATGACGTAGCTTGTTGATTAAAGATTCACAAAAAGATATCAATTCTAGTGTTTATAAAATGTATCCTCCATGAAAATAATATTTTATAAATATAGCTTTTTTGTATTACGGGCAAAAGTAGGATTGATAATATATTTATTTACCTTTCGAAATCAAACTGTTTAATGTTGCAAATAGATTGACAAGATAAAATTCAAGTATTCTACATCATTCGAAGATGTAATTAAATTTAATTAAAACAAAAGTGCTTGCAAAGTTAAATCATAGCTATATTTATGATTGTAATTTTTTGATTAAAATTATATCAACGCTATCCTTAAAATAATTATTTAGCTTGCCTGAAATATAAGATCTATTATAAAAGTTAAGTTATGATTGAGGACTCAAACTTTGTTGGAAAAACAAAATCAGATCAGAAATGTGACGATAACACATCACAAGATATTGTATCACACTTTCGGTTTTGGTTGAAATATGTTCAGCTCTTTATACTCAGAGGCACGCCTGTGTAGGCCTACTTGTATGAGCTCTTGATGGCCACTCTAACATTAGAGTAAAATTCCAACATAATTCCAGGTTTTCCTGGCAAATAACAAATATCCAGATATTTTTAAAGGATTGCGAGATTTTAAACAGATTATTCTGAATGTGTTTGTTTTTTCTAAAAGGCTTGTTGAACACGCCCCCTAGTTTTGGTACTTGAGCCAGTATTGTTAATAAGTACCTCTACAACTTATTTGTAGTGGTCCTCTCCAAGAAAAGTTTCAAGATTTGGATATCTATAGAAGTTATTTGAAGTGACCAGTTTACTCATTAAGATGCCTCTATAAGCTAATTGGATTGGTACATACCCTGTAAATTTTTGAATTTTGTGTGAACCTAGAATTCCTTGCCATAAAATTCTAACAGACGAAAATTTCAAGCAATTTTCCTAGATTTTTCCCCGATGCATAAAATGCAAGCATAATTCCCTGTTCTGGTTTTCCCGATCATGCCTACCCTAGATAATCTTCAAACAAAACATTTATCAGGGAAATAACCTGATACACTTATTAATCCACTTCAAATCAAAGGTTTTTGTTAATCGGATGCTTCTAGTTGGAAATTCAAGGATCATGGGTCAACAAACATTATTGGCAATCGTGTTAATTAGCTAAGCTACTGAGGCAAATTATGTTTTGTATTTTCAATGAACGTGAGAATCAAGTTTCAAATAAACACAGTTGAACTAACGTCAAAAAAAAATGAAAAATCATAATGGAAACTACGCGTTGAAAACCAACCCAACCCTCCATCTCACACAAGCACAGCTGTTCAAAATTTGAACACAAATCTTCTCTTTAACGATGCATGATTTAACGCGAAACTAGTTCCTTAGTCCTCTCGGCTCCTACTGCCAGCTAGTTATGGTTATAACATTATGTATGAAACAACCTCACAAATGCTGACAAATAGCACTACAACGAGTAATATTGTTAAATACATTCAAATGGAAGTTATTAAACTATTATAAACAAAGTAATTAATGTATAATAATGTTCTCGTCAACGAAAAAATTCAGTTTCAAATCATTTAATACATATTTGACTAAATGTATTAATAATTTTAAAAAAATCAAAATTGTGGTTCTATTAATATAATTTTGCAATGAATTTATTCAAGTGATAGCAATAAAAGGTGGCAATGTTATATTTACTTTGGTGCCTATTACATAACTTTATGATTTGTTTGAGTGTCCCTCTGTTCATGAGACGCGACAAAGAAGAAGTTAACCAAGTGCACCTAGAAGATCACAGACTTATATCTTTAGTCATTTCAACCCCACTACAGTGTACACATTCATTATTTTTTCCTCAACAACACGAAGCCATAGCTCTCAAATGCCTTATCTTTCCTTTATTTTTCATTGTCTTTAAATATGTTTACATTTTTATTTGTATTTATTAATGCAAATAACTTTTGTTTTTATTACCACGTCTTACTTCTCTTTCAGGTTACACGCAAATGTACTACTTACTCTAATATGTTAGGTATTAAGACGATTTAATTTAGAGGAAGTGCGACCGCATTTGGGTGGAGGTAGAGTGGAAAACCATTTAGGAAAAAAACTTCAGTGCACCCGACTAGTATCGAGCCCCAATCTCCCCTCCCTGTCTTCAGCAGTCTAGTCCAACACGAGAGTAGTGCATCAGACCACGTTGTCAGCGAAGAGGGTTGCAAATAGCTACTTCAACGTTTGTGTGTATTTAAATCCTAAGAAAATTACTACTTTTAATAATAATTCATCTTAATATATATAATTCTTCTGTACGTGTGTATATCACTGAACTCCTCCTAAACGGCTGGACCGATTTTGATGAAATTTTGTGTGAGTGTTTGAGTGGGTCCTTGGATGGTTTAGATTCACAATTGGACCCGGTAGGTGGCACTGCAATCGGGTTCTAGGAATTTATTTTTATTTTTTAGGGAATGTTTTGGGGTTTATTTTTTTTAGATTTTTTGCATATCAGAACATGTAACCTCAAAATTTCACCCCCCCCCTACCCCCAACCACCACCATCACCACCACCACCCCCCAATATTTATAATAATGAATATAATATTAATAATTGACCGTTAAAAAAATCATAAGTTCATCAATAATTGACCGTTAAAACCTTCTGGAAAGTTCATGAATAATTGAACTTCTGAGAATAATTCATAGTTATGTTTGATTTTCGATACAGCTGATATTTGTGGAGCTGTGGGCGAAATGCCAAAAATGAAAAGATGTTTTATTTTGTATGTTGTCTTGACAAACACTGAATTTGTAATATTTGTGTAACTAACTAATTGGAGTTCATTGTGAATTTGTAATTTTGATGATCACATAGTATTTGTTTTACTATCGAAATCAATTATGCCACCCAAACGAAAAGCCAACTTTCGGGCAGGACAACGTCTGTCGGGTCCGCTAGTTTAATATAAATATTGTGAAGAACTTTGGTTCTATGTGGTTGTAATAAGACTTATATTAAATATATAGTTTATATTGTGAGTCACATTTTACTATTCGTTTGGGCTACCCACCAATTTACACTAGAGGGTAGGGAAAAAGGAGGATTAATCAATATAAAATGTGCCTGTATATGCGTAAAGGTAGATTGAGAAACGATTTAAGGAATACCACCCTCAGTACACCAGACTGGGATGTGAACCCTACATCTCAGTCATCTGTAATTCAGACCATGTTTTACTGACGCTTCTGACCACTTGTCCACTGCTAAGCACTGCAAACCATTACATTTTATTAATACCATAAATTTGACATAATTATTTAGTAGTATGTTTAAAAAAAAATTTAAAAATAAAACATATTTAATAATCTGAATTTCTGTATTGCTTTATTCTTGAATTACTCTTTGTCATGGTTCATACCAAATGGGAGACATAACGGAAAATACTGCTATATACATTATTTTTAAGTTCAATATTTTGTTAGAAACTCAGCTATGATTGATTTTTAACAATCACCTTTCAAAATTTAACGCTTGGCCGAATGAAACGGTTCTTACAATGGACGTGAGTCCAACAAAGCCCTGCTATTGTCCCGAAGTTGGATTCAATCTAGCGCAGTGGAGGAACAGGGTTGAAAACACTGGAGCTTGTGGTGATCCCACAAAACGTGGAAGGAGGAACAAATAAGTACAGGAGGAGTTAACAAATAAAATAAGGTAAGGGACCACTTCTGGTTATTGTTTGGAAAATCGTAGGCGTGGCGTATAGGGGGAAGGGGATTCATCAAATTTCAATTAATAGCAACCTCACTCTGGGGGAAAAGGGAGCATAATTAACTTCTAAATATATGCAAATACGAACAAAGTTCATACATATTAGGAACGTAAACTGTATTAAAATAAGGTTTGTATAATTTTTTATGATTTTTTGTTTTACATAGTATCTTAATACCCGTCCAGGATATTATAGATTTTTACACTAAAGGAGGACAAGCTTATTTATAATATCATCTGAGAATGACGTTCTCAAGAAAATCACAAATAAAGAAACCATCGAAAAGTTTACCAGGTCAAGTACACAGAGAAAAAAAAACTTCTTCTCTTAAAATCTTATAAATAGTACCTAAATTCCTATGCTTAAATAATTTATTTTCTTATCATGCTGTAGCATTTTTTAACAGAGTTTTCAAATGTTCTCTCTTCCCTCCACATAAGCGTTATTTCTGTCACCACTCTAAAATAATTTAGTTTTTAAGGTCTTATGACTACCTACGTAACTCATATGAATATTACGATTATACTCATTTTATACTAGTTTTTACACATTTAGTTTGTTTTTTTAATATCTGATTTATTGATCTTAATGATGTCTTCAATTTTGTTATTCACTTCTTTCATTCACCCCGAATTTTTGTGTTTTTTATGAATGTAAAAAACTATTTTTATACAACATGTTAAGGTAAAATATTTGTTTTATTTTTATGATAGAGTTTTTCAATACAATTGTTTTTACTATATTATAGTTGTTTTCATTCGCAAAGTATAAGTAATATAATTTTTATACATGAAATTGTTCTTGTAAATACAAACAGTTCATTTTCATAGATTTTCTGATTTTATTTATGTCATCCAAAAAGCTCTCTAACTGAATTTACAAAATACTTAATATAGGCTTTGATGTGGATTCAGTCGGAAACTTTAGATTCCAATAAAGGTTATATGGTTAATTGGATTTTGGGGGAGAGAAGAGGAAGGTGAAGAATTATTTTGGGGGAATTTTCGCCATTGGGACTGAGGGAGCTGGGTACCCCTGAGGAGGAGTAAGATAGAATTAAATTAAATGTTCAAGAATTTTTTTGGAGGGAAAGTGGATAACCATTTAGGAAACTACACCATTATACACTCGGCAGAGATTCGAGCGCTGGCTTTCCTGCTCACAGAAAACCAGACTGAAGATAAGTGATATGCCCGTGTGCTTACTAGTATGGGGTTGGTGTGGTATAGGACCAAAACTTCAAGTGTTTGAAGGAAAAGGCTTTGGTTTTTCTTCTGGTTCTTCTAAATGTTGATAAACACAGGATGGCCATTAAGTCTGAACACGTAAAAAAAGCCCAAAAAATCTTACCAAACAAAGGTTTAAAACACATTGAATATGTAATGAAAGTAATTTAATGTTATAACAAAATTTTTAATATATCTTTATATTTTTGTATTAAAAACACTTAAAAGCACGTATATTTACATATATTTGTGTATCTGTTTATTTGCGCTATGTATCAAAACTTTATGGCCACACCGTAAATAGTTTTACTGAATTTGGAACTGTGGGGAGTTATCAATGGTTAGGTTGTTGGCTTGAATTCAGAATGTCATTTTTATATGAATATTTCACTTTGAAAACTAAAATTGTGCATATCTATGGCTATCGATTTTGTCATTTTTATTGTGTTGCTTTGGAAAAACCTGTTGAAATGTAAGTGAACAAATAATTTTATTTTAACTAAACATAACTTAATGAATACTTAATTTTAATATGAACATAATGCCCGTTCATTTTAATGAAGTATCTATTATGTCCACAGAAATGAATTAGTTTAAACGATTTTAATTTGTGTAGTAACTCATAAAAATGAACCAATAATTAATATTTATTTGAAAAAAACATTAAGTAAATTAGTAAATTTGGACACAAGTAGCTCACGTTGAAAAAAAAAATATTACATATAGAAGAAGGTAAAGGAAAGGAGGATAGTAAGAAATAAAATATATTAACACACTATGGAGCTTACATTGAAATTGTGTGTAACGAAACACATATGAAGTCTTTAAACATTTCAATCCAAACTCCGCTAATTATGTGCAACTTGATTTATTATGAATAACTAGCTAGAAAAAGCAACCACACAAATATTATTTACATCCGTAAAATGTTTACACGCCCACGTCAGGATATTCAGCAGGACAAACATTCGCATGCAGGATTGCAGCGTATAAACAGAAATGTAATAGCGAATTTCATCTGTCCCCTTCACCCTGCAATTTTCAACCAAAATACCATCAATGTTAATAACTAGTCAACGTAGGAAAACACAGTCGGACAGAAGGAGAGTGGTTTCAGGGCATAGTGTGTATTCTGCGCATCATAAACAGATAGAAACAAATATTTACCTTCAATAGAGAGTACTCTACCAGAAACGATGGTGACCATTTCATAGATTGTGCCTTAGGGAATATCGTTTAGACGTACTATACAATATCACGTTGAAAGTACGGGCAAAATATGTACTTGTCCTCTTAGTTACTAACTATCCAACTAAAATTATAGGCTTTAGATGATAAATCAAATATAGGGCCTACTAAGTTTACTCCTTGCAAAAGGCATCGAAATGATATGACTTTCATGTTAAAAGAAAGAGAGTCTATACATTATTTAGTGGTTGAAAAATAAGTGTTCACTTTATGAATGTACAAATTTAATGAAATTTAAAAGGCCCTTTTAAATAAAACACAACGATAAGGTAGAATATTCACCCATTCGTACCGAGTATGAAATATTCATTCTTAGTAGAACTTTGAGAGAGGGGTAATGGATGTTACTATAAATAATTAAGATCTTTTAAAAGAATATAGTAAAGAAAGAGTCTGCCCGTGTGCCAAAGGTTAATGTAACTTTCATTACAGGTAGTTAAAATATTATGTTAGTAAAAAAAATCTAAAATTGTGAATAATGCTTCTTGAATTTAACAGAATACGTCTCTACATTGGCCTACAAATGCTGAAGGAAATAAAATTTAACAGCTAAGATGAATAAATGCACTTATATAAAGTATTATTAAAAACATTCTGATAAAGCACAAGCAATATTTCATTATGATTATAGTTAGTTTTTTGGTGGGTTTCATGACTTATAACCCCAATTAACAATAGTACTATTATTTATAAGGTACTTGTTTAGTCCCGTGCTGTTATTAGGTTCTGTAGCTAAAAGATTTTGTTCAGAAAACCATTTTAGTTAACTATACATTTTAAGTATAAGAAATATAAATTGTTTATTATTTAATTTATAGTATATATGCTAAATAATATCTAATGAGCATAGACAAAGACATAGACCATATCAGTGGTGTGGCGTGGAACGCTGCCAGAGCTGTTAAGTGTTATTTTGAAGTACCTGTGAATTGTTATTATCATTCAGTAGAACACTAATTGGCCAAGTATATAAAAAAACACTCCCGTGTGAGGTGTGAAATGCCTGTGTATGATCTATAATCTGAGTAGCGAGTGGGTGAGAACATATCGTAGGTACTGTTTTAACGAGTTAATCTTGCAACATTCCACGACAAACCACTTGTACCCTAGCGCATTTGATT
The DNA here is from genome assembly GCA_902151455.1 of Timema bartmani. Lineage (NCBI taxonomy): Eukaryota > Metazoa > Arthropoda > Insecta > Phasmatodea > Timematidae > Timema > Timema bartmani. The sequence continues at coordinate 187,812 of CABFWB010000133.1, read as the reverse complement.
AGTTATAGTATGGGCACACTGGAGGATAAATTATTCAGGTGAATATCAGTATATTATTTCGAAACTATCATTTCTAAACAACATTCTAACAGTTCTGTGAACCCTTGACCTTGCTCCTTCTATAAATAAAATACTAAGTATATCATGTTAAGAATATTATGTCATTTTATTATCTTAACTGTAGTCTTAAAATTGCGCTTTGGATTTCAAGTTTAAATATCACTTATAATTTTTCTTCTTGGATTTGAAATTGATAATATCCCGTAATGATCAAGATAGATAGAAAATAATTTAATACAATATTAAATAGTAGGTCTACTTTATATTCATATGCAATAACTGTTGTTTAATTGGATCAAGGTGTCAGTCTCACAATAAATGTTTAAATTTTAAATATATAAATATATTTATAGCACTGCATTTCGCTACCATTTCGGGCTATTCGCAATACACATATGTACTAAATGGACCTACGCTAATTTGTTAAGGATGATGAAGGATTATTTAGTGGATGTGTACCCGCATATGTGGGAGGTAGAGAAAATACTATTTAAGAAAGAAACATCAGTACCACCAACCGGGATTGGCACACCAATCTCCCATTCATGGGCAGTTCAATCTATTGCAGGAGTGGTGCCTCAGACCAGATGGTGGTCACAGAAGTGGACTCTATGCATACAAATATGTCCTTTAGCGTAGGTTCAAAGAATGGCCCTGTCAAATTTCGTTTGAACAATTTTTCATTCAATTGACAATAATACCATAAAACAGAGAGACGAAATACAAAGTGCCAAGCCATAGCTGATGACATCTTCACCCGATTTCAAACTAAGACCATTAAGATCATGCCAGTTAATGGGCTAACTCATTAAGAGAAATGCGAATGAACTTTTTTTTATCTTATTGCGTTTAACCTACACTTTCTAAATATAAGACTACATCAACAGATGACTGACAAACTATACTAAACTAGAATCACAATTTGTCAATGAGTGTAATATCTAGGCTAATAGATCATTATTCTCAAATACAAAGTGTATGAGTTGATGGAAGACGGTTCTTTAAGAATTGAAGTCGGTCTCACTGTTCACTAAGTCAAACTAGTATGCACCATATATTTCGTGTTTACATAAGTGCACTAGAGAGTGCATTATGCACCCTACTGTGTCCTACACAAAGCTTGTCTGATAGGTACATGTGTGTGTGTTTATGTGTGTGCGCGTGCACTGGAGAGAAAGAGAAAGGGCACATTTGCATGGTAATTGAAAAGTTGGTTGTGAAAGCATAGGGGGTTTACACGGGCTACGACAAGTAATGTTTTGAATAGGACGCGCGCAGCCCCTATTCTAGGCAAGCTCTCTTCCCTCTCCACCACCCCGACAACTACAAACATGCTCCACCCTAACCTCGTCTGCAACACTATCTAGATATCATCATACTTCAATTGTCTACATATGACACGGATGTCATGAGTTCAGTGGCGTTTCTAAAACAATTAAATGTGTGTTTTAGAAATTCGTCTTTACAGTTTTTCCACTATTCGTAAATTATTTTCCCAAACTACTAAATTCGTAATCAAATGTAACAACAAATTTAAATTAGCTGTAAACGCAATATTTGAACGCAAAATTCTTAGTTTGAAAAGTACCTGTGTTTGAAAACCAGCGTCTAAGATAGTGAACTAGCCTCAGAGAGACAAGAATGCATCTAAGTTCGTTCAAACAATTTAACAAATAAAACTAACTAGTATAACTTTATATAAGCTATATTATATTTAAATTACTTTAGCATTCTAAAACACAACACAGTAAATATAACGTATTAATTAAGGTATTTACTCACTAAGTATGGGCTTAATCTATAACACGGGTTAAAACAGTTTAAATAATTTAAATAAATATTACTTATATAAGCATGCTCTTCGAATCTACGCCAAACTAATCTAGTCTGGTTTACTTATAATGTGAAGGATGGGTTTCAAATCTCAGCAGTGCTTTTTGAGGGAGGTTTTTCTTCAATATCTCTTCACTTTCTATTAGTGAAATTACAGGTATATTATTTCTTAATTTTACATTCCTAAACCTTACACTTATATTTTAATTAAATGCAGGCAGCCCGAAGGGATATATGCACTGTGTAAATTGATAATAAATAAATGTTTATATTTTAGACTTAATGCTTACGTGTTCCGTAGTTTAATTAAAATGAGGAAACATTTTACAAACAGTTTATTAGAAACTAGGAAATCCTTATACCGGTTTATACAACAAATTTCAAGCTAAATTAACAAACATAATACTTAAACCAGTTTCCATCAAATGACTACTTGTCAAGAACAGACTTAGTGAAAGGTTAAGTTTAGGAACGATGGAAATTACAGGTCATTGTTACTATATATAGTACCTACAACTTCGCACTTCACTAGATTTTACAACTCCCTTTCTATTCATCTAGAGAAACACCTTACAAACACAAAAGTACTTTGGTCCCACTCCAATCTTTTTTAAACCTTTCGCAAAAGTCCCGACGAAACTTCTAAATTATACCTTCACTTGCAGATGGAAAATTAAAAGTGAAATACACACGCTTTACGTAAGTACATACAGATAAGTTATAATAAGACGTGTCTTAAATAAAGTTTCATAAGATCTAGGAAAAAAACACTGGAGTTTTTTTTTTGTGTGTGAATTTTAGTGCTGGTATCGCGAATCTTAGAAAAACCAAAATTAGTTTATTATTGGTGAATTTTAGTGATGTTATCACAAAGCTTGAAAACACCAATATTAGTTTTTTATTGGTGAATTTTAGTACTAGTTTCATAAATATTTAAAGAAAAAATATTAATCTTTTACTTATTTATATGAGTGATGGTATAATGAATCTTATAAGAACAGATATTAGTTATCTATTGGTGAATTTTAGTGTTCAGTTCACTAAGCTTAGAACAGATATATAATTGAGTTATCAAGGATTTTATTTTTGGTTTCACATATTTTAGAAGAACTACGATATTAGATATTTGTATGTTTTAGAGCCGATTCCATAAATCTTAAAATAACAGATATCAATATTTTAATAGTGATTTTTAGTGCTAGTTTCAAAGATCATCCCTAAAAAGATATTACATATCGATACATTTCATTGCTGGTTTCATAATACTTAAAACAGATAGTAATAATATTATTTTAGTGATTTTTAGCACTAGTTTTAGTTAGATAAGAAGAACAAAATATATATCCTAAAATAATATTTATTAATAATATCTTAGAGACAGTGTGATGGTACTATTGACTACAAGAGGAAATTGTAAGATCTCCAGCTACGAATATGCCCTAAGGATTCCAAAACACATCGATTGCAATCAATTCCCTATGTTTTAAAATAGAATACAAAGAATGAGTTTGAGGTAAACACCTTAAAAATTATTATTTACAATAATTACAACCAAAATAAATAGTTATTTACTAATATTTTAGAATTTTTTAAGTATTTTTGTTAGAATAAATAAATGTGAACTTTGTTTCTTATGCAGACTATATTATGAAATTTCCATCCAAGAAAGTAATCTGTTGAATATAATTTTATTTAGCAAAATCAACCAATAAACTCTGGTCAACAAATTCAAAAGAGCAAGTATCGTTAATTGACTTCATCATGTATAATAATCTTCAATAACTATGAATGTGATATCTATTACCATTTTTTAATGGAAATATAAATAAAGAGGAGTTGTGCTCCACTCACGACTTGTTTCAGATAAATTAGGTCGTGGATTTACTCGTTTTACGAATAAAACAAGGGGGGGAAAATCTGAAAAATGCAAATCACATGACAAATAAGTAAGTGAAACTAGATCTATTAACTTATCTAGTTCTTAAATAAGGCACTTCCTATGAACGTATTTACTGTACTATACTGTGTGAAATAAAAATACAAAAGAAGCCCTTCCATACAGCCTAATCATATTACCTCTTGGCTACCATAAAGATCTAATCGTCAACGCCTCTAAGATGTCACGTGTGAAACAGACCTTTTGTTTAACTACCATTTCTGATAGTTCATGCTTATAATAAAAAAGCATAATTGTGTGAAATCCACTGTTGTCAATTAAATGTCTGTTTTATTGAGTTTTGGCTTTCAATGTTTACTGGCATGGGAAGGTAAACTTAAAAAACAATTAAATAAACACTGTGTAAACAGAAAACAAATGCGTAAAATAAATTCAATTTCGTTGGTGCTGTTGACATCCCAGCTAATTAAATATATATAAATATTATTGAGGTCTTTCGGAAGCAACAGATGTTTTTTTATTAATATTTACTATTCCAAGTTCCAAACTAAAAAAAATGACTAAACGTTAGAGTAAAAAAGTATTTACGTGGTTATTTGTTTATGTTTATTTTGGTTCTAATATTCATTTCACAGTATTTTTCATGCTTCATGTCTTATGATTAGGACTCTTTTCTCTATTTATCACTGATTAAAATATAGTCATCAATAAATTTATTTATTTTAAGTTTAACATACAAAAATATATATAAAAATATATTATTGTGAACATGGACTAAACGTCAAGATAGTTTAGTTTGGTTTGTCAACAATGGGGATGACAAAGTTTGAATCCTGACCTTGAGTAATGTGGATATCTCTCCATATTTTTTTCCCATACTTTCTCCACGTAAATGTAGTTACTATTCCTTTAAACACTGCCTTTCTGATTACTACCCTAATATCGTGATTAAATGAGAGTAGGCCGTATGGGTTAGAAGACTAAGTGCAATACACTCAAGAACAGATAGAATAATAATACTTTGTTCTATTCTTAAATAAATAAAATGTATACTTCATTTCTTAAAAGCTGCTATACGATAGTTCCGGATGTATAATGAGTTAAATATTTGCTTTCAATCAAAATATGATATAATTTATATGAAACACATCTATAGTTTTTGAAAATTTCTTCTCTAACTCTTTAATAAATACTAGTTCAATAAAATACTAGGAAACATTGACTTAAATTAATTGGAATTTTATCATACAGCCCATATAATAATAGATATAAATTGGTTTTGGTTTTAATATGGCGGTGAACTGGGTAGAAATTTAGATAAGATTAAATTTGGTTGGAAAAATCACATTTGAATACAGGGACTTGGATATATTCCCAAGTTAAGATGTCATATTTCAAACATATTTAATTTAATAAGCTCATAAATTTGAATGGACAGATTAGTGAGAGATCTATCCCTTTATTAATGGCCTTAGATTTTCTACTGTTAACTAACTTAAATATTCTATACGATTAGTATGCTATAATGGTATTCCTAAGTGTTTCCGACTCTAAAACGGGAATCACTCGTAGTGGGAACTAGCAAACTTTTTTGTATTAAATGAAGTTATGTATGCCTGATATTTTAGAATTTATGATTTCTTTAAAACTATTCCTCTTTATAATATTATCAATAAAGCTCCATATTTTCTCAGTAATTTTTTTTAAGGTTTGTGCAAACGTATATATAGTAAGGTCTTTAAAACTAAAAGATGTCAGTAATTACTCATGTATGGAAAAACTAAGAATTTATTTATTTGATCATAACTATTTGTTTATTATATTTCTGACCTGTATTTTGTGTTATTCTTCCTTTTGCTGCATCCCATCTAGAGCTCCTTTATATATTTTTTATTTTATGGAACATCATAAATCAATGTAAAATGTGGGGTAGACCTCAGCATTAGAGGATCATTTTCAACGATTTGTAATATAATAAACTTTTTAAAGAAAATTAGACAAAACATATTTTGCCGCAGAAGTTTTGAAAGTACTATTTATTTGTGGTATTTAACGTACACATTCTTGACCGACTGATTATATCAACACACGAGAAATTTCAATGAACAAGATCAAAAGGGCCACCCAATTTTGCGTGGAAAGGTATTTTCACATATCTTCTGGGGTTTACTTCCCCTCCGAAGGAAGTTGTGTTACAGATTTTTAGCACTTAAGAAAAATCCATTTAGGCTAGCTGGGTTTGAACCCATGAACATCAGAGCCTTAGGCAAGCGCTTCACCCCAAGACCACTGAGGTTGACTTGAGAATAGTAAAATATTGCAGTGGTCTACACTGATATTCTTGAACACTTATATGAAAATATTTGTCTCCGTTAAACACCAAATCATTTCTTGGGGTAGCCCCAGGATTTCATTGAGATTTTCTCCATCGATTGGATATGAACTTGTGGAACAAATCAACTAATATAAACAGAGGAAATATGGAGGGTTTCTGAAATTGGAGCCAAAGGTAATATATTTTTTTCATTTATTTGAGCTATTTAACTTGAATTTTCTGAATCAACTGATTATATCAGCACACAATTTATTCCCTAACTTAAATCTATAACAGAAACAACAACCCAACACCCCAACACCTCACCCCCCAGTCATTAATCCATCACTTTGAAACGGGAAAACCACATTTTAAGCCTTGGCAGGAATGGAACCCTGGACCTTAGCTCAGTAAACAGTCACGTTACATAATGAGCCAAGCCAAGGGAATCGTTAAATAAACATTAATTTCACCACGTATTAATGCCCTTTGGGATCATACGCAATTATATATTTAATTCACTACTGTATAAGTGAAAATAAAGGTCAAACATAGTTGAAGTGTGCCTGCATTCGTGTAGAAGGAGTGTGTAAAATCATTTACGGAAAAACGCCATTATTACATCTAACCGGGATTTTAGCCTTGATCTTACAGTAAGTAGCAGTCCAGTATATTGCGAGAGTGACTACTTAAACCATTTTATCACCAGAGGAGGTAAATGAACTTAATTAAAATGCAATATATTTGTTATTAGGCCTTGGAGGTCAATTATATGGAGACCATAAATTAAATACAGGTAGGCCTAGGGAGTAGATCCCTTATTCTCCTAGTCCCCTTCCTGCCAAAATTTGACAAACATTTTACCAAACATATTGCTTTATTAACCCTATTTTATTTTAAGTATTTAACGTGTTCTCTCAAAACAGACTGCTATCTCAGCACATGAGCTATAAACTAACCTAATGTAGAACAGAACCAAAACAGCCCTCCCCTCCAAGTCGTTTGTTAATCAGTGTGAAAGGGGAAGCCCCAATTTCACAAATTTTACATATCTTGACCAAGCAGGGAATTGAACCCAGGACCCTTAGCTCAGTAGGCGGACAGGCTAACGACTGAGATACGGTCTCGATACATACATTATACTATATTAAAATGAAGGGGCAAGAAAATATCTATAACTAGACGCCATAATTATATATATATATTTGCAGCTAACAAGCCAAGGGCTAAGACGGCACTTACGGAAACTTCAGAATTCATTGTATCTTATTCAATTTAACACCACGTTATGACTGAATAACTTCAACCTGACCAGACTTCGAAATGACGACGCTGTCATTGATGGTTTTGACCTGATGAATACATTATTTTTGAGACTGTTATAACTTTTTTATATCATTAGGATGGAAAAATTCTTACAAGCATTATTTTTTGGTGAAATCTAGTATTATATAATATTTACATAATCAAATTGTAACTAACAAATTTAAAAATCAAATTAAATATGGTTGAAAAATTACGCCTTAATACGAGGATCAAATCCCGTGCACGGCTATATCCGTACCAAGATAACATTCATATATTGTAATTTAAAAACAGTTTATTTCATCAAGATATTTCTAATAAAATAAATAAAATGAAACTTGTTGTTAAGTATATAATACATTTGTTTACGATCTAATTCACGAACCAAAGAGTATTATATAAATTTGGTACAGTTGAGTATTTTTACTATCCAAATGGGCGTAAAACCCGAATGGGTAGTAAGACGCGGTGCTAATAATAATACTATCCAAACATATAAACATAATTTAAAGCACCTGCCCGAATTTATCAAATAATATCTCCAAGTCACTTCTAGACGCATTCAATATTCTTAAATTTTATTGACATAAGGTGGTTGAGGAGTTATCCCCCTCCACATTGTTAAAATCTCAACCTGGTTACAACCTTGTTACTGACTAGCAAACTGGACATGGATATGAATAAGAAACTGTTGAAGTGCTATTAAAATGTATGGAGCAGGGACATTAACCCTGAGGAGAAAGACGGACGAATAACTATTTAAGGCCTTGAGATTTGGTGTTGGGCGATAATGGAAAGAACTAAGTAAACAGATCGGGTGACTAATGAAGACGTTCTAAGAAGAGTCATTGAAAAGAGAACCAATTTTCAGGTGAAACTAAGAATAAAGGCCAACCGGATAGCTAACGCTGAAAAGAAATGTATTATAAAATGATGTTATAGATGACAACATGAAAGGGAGAAGGAGACTTGAAAAAAGACGAATGTAACCTATGGATGACCTCCACCAAGGAGAGAAGATAAAGTTTCAGAATCCAAGATTAAAAAAGGATGCTGCTTACAGATTATAATGTGGGACTCAATTGGGACAAGGCATAATACCTAGTGATAATATTAATAATAAATATAGCTCATAACATAAAATATTAATATATAGTGTTATAACTTATTTCACTATTGTCATACTAGGACCCAGTCCTCAACTCATATAGGATATAGTCAAATTTCATAGGAAGAGCCCACTACAAGTGGCGAGTTATACAATTTATTAGATCTACTTTCACGTGCTTATAATCAAGTCATGTGACTTTCAACCACCTCTTTTAATATATATTAAAAATACCTATAAAATAATGCCAAGAGAATAATAGTAAATTTTTTTATGTTGCCTCAAATTAATTAATAGGCCTACTGTATTTGCTTGCTAAAAGCCCCTTTTCTATAAAAAAAATTGATTGCATATATATTATTATAGTTTCATAGATATCCATATTTTAATAAAACTGAGTGTACAGTCTGTCAACGTACTGTATAATAATGTACACCAACTGTACAAAAGAAGCACAGAAAAACAGACTACCATTTAAAAGAGGTCAATTAGTCCGCTATCCCACATCAAAACAAGCAATCTATTTTTATTTTTTTTACATTTGCGTAGGAAATTTCGGAAATTAAAACGTAATTCTAAAAACAAACAAAACGATCTATTTTAAAAAACATGGCAGAAACAAAAACACAATTTTGAAATACAGTGAAAATTGTGTTCCAATTAGTATCTCTTTTGTGTGTTGTCGAAACAATAAAAATGCGTTCTTCTGGAAAGAATAAATTAATTAAGAATTGTTTTGCTTTGTTTCTGTCCTACTTTGACGCGAAAGTGGGTCTACGGAATTTTGATAAAATAGTATTCGGTGGTTATAACCTGAAAATGACGTTTATTTGTTATTATCTACTCCATTACATCAGATCGTGCTGAGCGTGCACAATGAAAGATATTTGGAAGGAAAAATTATAATTAATATTTGGTATATATATATATATATATAGCTTATATGTACCTTGTATGTATATATTAATATGTACAAAAAATATTTACAATCATGATAAAATGCTATGAACCATCTAGCTTAAATTTATCTCTAAAAACTATATTAACATCACAAACATTCGCTTTGGTGGCCGCATGGTCTAAGGCTCTACTCTCACAATAGACTAGACTGCCGATGACGAGGAGATAGTGGTTCGATCCCAGTCAGCTGTACTGAGGGTGGTTTTTCCTAAATGGTTTACCATACACACTCCAATCAAGTGCGAGTACACTTCGTCTAAATTAAACCTTCACAATCCCTAGCATATTAGAGTAAGTAGTACCTAAGTGTATAGCCAGAATGGATAGTAGGACACGGTGCTAAAATAAAACATAAACGGCTTATTCAGATTTTCATAATATAATGTAAAGTTTAAAAAAAAATAATTTTTCCTTGTACCATACGTATGCACAGCTTAAGCCTTCTAGGTTTTTTGGTTAACGACTTAAACCCTACCCAAACCAGTGGTCAAGCTGTCTAAAAGGTTATGCTTGAAGAATTAAAAAAAAAAATTGGTATACAATCAGGTTTCCTCAAGTATTTAAGTAAACAAAGTTTTATCTCCTAGTTCCTTGGGTTTGAATTTACCCGTACTGATAGTCATGAGGTCTAAAGCGTTCAGCTATTAATCAGCTTACTTTTAAGGGGCGAAGTGATTGGTTCGTCTAAATACCTGGACATAAATATATTCATACATACATATTAAAAATATATGTGTCAGGTAAAATCTAATAAAGATATGACCTAACTTACTAGTATGAATAAAAAACAGCCAACTAAACGAACTAAAATTTATCTTTGTATTCAAGATTGATATTTATTATTAATTTAACTTTGTATTTGAAGTTTATCTCCTGGTAATCAAGCTAGATAGAAAACATAGGTTATCAAATAGTAAATAGTAATTTAAATATGTATTTTAGAAAAAAATAAACTCCACGGCATCAACCCACAATCAAGCAATACCTACTAAATGGCTGCCTTCTTTTAGAGAAGATATTGCCGACTTCTGTGGATAGAGGGTGCTATGTGGTCCGCATAAAGAGCCCTCAAACCATTATTATCAGTTTTCTAGCCACTACGCTAAAATATAATTGCCATCACTTAGCAGAATTTAATGATCAGAGATATTAAGGAAGGTACACTTGAATTATAGTGGAAAGATGAGGGGAAAACTATCGTGATAAGCATCACACCATAAAAAATTACTCCAAAGGTACCCATATAGTATTTGATCTCCAAACTATCAACAGAAACCTACTTCCATGCACTAGACCGCTTGGAAACTAGTGAGTTATTTTAGATACTATGTTAGAGGCTCTAGCAAACAGCCTTGAACTAAATGTTAAAAGTTACTCTATATTTACTTCTAATAGGTCCAGTTTATAATGCACCCGATAGGTAAGTACGAAGAAAAGCTATAGACAAATAGTCAAATTTTAGGTACTTGATCCTGTTCCAAGCATGGCCCACAGTCGTTCATTAGGATACCTGCCAACGTCTTTAAACCCAAATAATAAAGCAATAGTTTTAATATGCCTTTGGGTGTCAAATCCGACTTGTCATTTAAAGTTAAGTATTGCGAAGCATTGTGTCAAAGCTAAGTGTTGTCAGTAGGTCCCAGACGCTTATAATCACATATGTGTGTACAGTTCTTTATAAATAAAATAGGTAACATTTTATTGTTCTTTATACATTGATACAAAGTGTTTTCAAAGCATTTATTTAATATAGTGAAGGAAATATCTATGGCATTCAGAATGAGCGTGGTCAGTACATCTGGGTTGGAAACATTTTAAGAGAGCGATGGAGGGAGTATTTTGAGCAATTATATGGTTAAAACGTGGATATAGTAGTAGAAAATAAGGAAAATGTTATGATGAGTGAAATAACTAACGAGTATGAGGTGTTAAAACTATCAAAGTGTTAAATAAAGGCAAAGATGTGGGCGTAGATTTGATTACAAGTGAAATGCTTAAGTGTGGAGGTCATGGTACTTCTTGCTAGACTGTGTGAGTTGCTCAAGGCGTGTGTTGGGATTTCTAATAGTCCTAATGAGTGGAAGAATGCTCTTAGTATTCCTTTGTTTGTTTGTTTGTTTGTTTGTTTGTTAGCGTTTTAATTTATTAAACATCAAAAATATATACATGAAAAACAGGAAACATATTGAACGACAGTTAACACCAGCCCCGAAGGGCTCTCGAAAACGAACAATACACAGAACATTGAGGTACATGGAATAAATTTGGCGCCCTGGCGGGCTGATAGTTCCCTCTTTAGGGTAGGGGTGGGAAAATATTATAAAAACCCACCCCACCGCGGTAAGAGTGAATGTAAGAGTTATAGGGTAATCATTTTATTGAGTAGTCCAGTCAAAGTTTTTGGGAGAGTTTTAATTGCGAGGGTGCGTAAAAGAAAAACTGCGGACAAGTTTAGAGGTGTGCAATGTGGTTTTATGCCAGGTAGAAGTTTAACGGACCAGATATTTGCATTGCGACAACTGAATGAGAAATGTATGGCAACATAGAATGCATTTTATTGTGTATTTGTTGATCTGGAGAAAGCGTACGATCGGGTGAATAGCAGGAGGTTGTGGAATGTTCTTAGAGGGTCTGGTCTGGATGCATAGTTAGTAAATGTAATTATGGTGGTGATTGAAGGACGTAAAGCGTGAGTTAAGAGTGGATGGAGCTTTGAGCAGATGGTTTTACATTGAACAGGGTGTTATACAAGGTTGTGTAATGTCTCCGTGGTTATTTAATGTATTCAAGAATTAGTGTATTAGGGGTGCTTGTGAGGTCGTGGATAGTGTGCAATTGGACAATGTGAATGTGAGAGTGCTGCTATATGCAGATGATGCCATATTAATGGCTGAGAGTGAAAGTGAAAGTGACTTGCAGAATGCATTAAATCGTTTGAATTTGGTGACCAGCAGAATGTCTCTACACGCTACAAGTTCACCTAGAAGATAGTTTGGAAATGATATTTTTGGTGTGTCAGTCTATCAGTTAAGTAGTTATTTTAATTTTAAAATGTGTTATTGAAAGATTTTGATTATTATTAAATAAGCAAATATTGTTTTTACATATTATTTAAATAAGTTAGGTTAGTAGCATTGTGAATTCTGAGTAACTATTAGCCCTACCTTATCTTTCTTCAAGACTTCTTTTATTAGCACCGCGTCTTACTACCCATTCGGGTTGGACGCTTATGTAATAATTACGCTAGTGGCTTATGCATGAGGAAGGTCTAATTTAGAAGAAGTTTACCCACATTTGGATGCCGGGAGAGTGCAAAACTCTTAGGGAAAAAAATACTCTCGGTACACCCGACCAGGCTTGAACTACGATCTTCCCTTCATTGGCAGTCCAATCCATTGAGAGAGTAGCACCTTAAAATATGCGGCCAATGAAGCGGGTCACTTCAATTTGATTCTAAATTTCAACGCTATTGGAACTAAGCCAAAGATTCATAAAATGTGTTTGTTATTGACTGTGGCCCACCAATTTCGGTGGCCGCATGGTCTGGTCTAAGACGTTACTCTCGCAATAAATTAGACTGCTGATGGCTAGGATATCATAGTTCGATCCCGGTCAGATACACTGAGAGTTGTTTTCCTAAATGGTTTTAAACACTTCCTCTTAGCAAGTTTGGGTACATTTAATCTAAATTAAACCTTCTTAATCCCTAACACATTAGAGTAATTAGTACCTAGGTGTACAGCTCAAACGGCTAGCAAAACATAGTGTTTTATAAAAATTACTTTAGCTCAGTTTCTCATCGATCTTTAATTATAATAGTAATATAATACAATAGGTGAATTAACTTAATTTGTTTGGGTTTTTTAGTTTCGTTTACTGTAGATAGCATATACCCTTAAGGCCAAAATTATCTTGCCTTATTCCACTATGGTGTAGCTATTTTTATAGAGCCATAGTATAATTAGTCAAAATAAGACGGGAACATTTCAGGGTAAAGGAAATGTAGGCTAAAAGATATTAGGGCTATGCTTTCTTTGCTATTTTATGGTTTAGTCAGATTTAAACACTTGTTGGATAAGTAACCTTAACAAAAGTTCAAAAAGTTAACATATTAATTTATATATCTTATTCTTTAATCTTAACTTCTTAGATTGGTAGGCAGCAGTTGTCCACGCACCCTTGTCTGAGGCTATTTATTTTTATCTGACTGTAATTAATGGTCCCACTATCACCCATACATAATGTTTCATATATTGTTTATCTTCCTGTTTTATTCTCTAGCCTACCCTCAATAATCATTCAAAGATTAATTGTGCCTCAGTGTATGAGCTATCTATCCAGATGTATCTATCTTGTTGAATTTCTTAATCACCCCTTCTTCTATCAGATCTTTGAATTCCTAATGGTTTAATTTGTAGACGGTCCCTTTTGAAAAAGAAAATAAAACCTAAGGCATATTACGACTTTGCTTACTACAAATATTTTAGATGACCCATAACTTAAGTTGTTTCCTTTTAATTTGTTAATATAATTATATTTAATTCCAGACAATGGTTAGTTTATATAAGCGTGTTCCAAGTGTCTAAAATGTTCACATAGATGGTTATTCTCCCCCAATTTTCTCATCGGAGTCGATGGTGATATGTACGGTATGTAAATTCACGCAGCGAATCAATTCTATGGCATTTGTGATCTCCATGCATTTAGAAGAGCGTGGCAGTTCAGGATGTTTTGTTTTGTATTTACATCGCCAAAGCTAGGTATTGCTAATGTGAGTATAGGGACGAGGCTGTCCAGGAAGCTTGACCAGAAAATATATTCATATGTGGAGGCATTCATGTGAAGACAAGAAGTGAGTGGGAGAATATACTGTTTTTAGATAAAGTTTATAAGGAAATTTTTTCTTTCATATACCACATGTACATTGAAATATTGTTATAAGCTTCTAAGTTCTGAATTGCACAGTAGTTTAAATAATTAAATTGAATTTAAATTTTAATTTTGATCTTTAAATTTTTCAATAGTTTGCAAATCTGTCTGTATATGCTATTTACTTCTTTTTTTAACCAATGAATACAAAACATTAATTTCATTGTCATTACATAGTATTATAAATTAAGAAAAATCAGATTTTTAACTAGTGTAGGCCAACTGATTTTTTTTTCCGTAAATACGTTTATGTTTGTCAAATTTAAGACCTACTACAAACATATTAAAAGGGTATTAAAAAACCTAATCATTTCTAAATTTTTAATAATCAGGATTTAGTATTTCGATTATTTTTTAGCACCGCATTATACTACTCATTTGGGCTATACATTTATGTACTAATTACGCTAATAGGTTTGGGGTGAGTAAGATTAAATTCAGAGGAAATGTATCCTAATTTTTGGGGAGGGATAGTGGAAAACCATCAGTAAACCTAACTGGGATTCGAAACAAGAGCTACACGTCACTGTCAATCTAGTCTACTGCTAAGAGTGAGCTACACCTAGGAGTAAACCATGTAGCTGGCAATGTGGGTGGATTATTTGCTCGAAAAAAAAATCACTAAAACATAAATTAAATCAATTTTACAAGAGCCAATAAAATTTAGAAAATAATTAATATATTATTTGATTAATAGGATCTATTGTACGCATTTTAATTACATGAAAGTTACGCTAAGCAATCTAAGGGAAGTGAACAATTATTATCAGTGCACAAGTAATCTACGAGTTCGAACCTCGGATTCAATAGAAAGATTACCCGCTTCTGTGACTGCATGGTCTAACAAGCTAATCTTATTTTAGACAAGACTGCATATGACAGGAAGATCGGTGCTCGAATCCCTGTCTTGTATCCTAAAATTAGTTTTTCCAAAATGGTTTTCCACTCTCCCTCTACGCAAATGCAGGTATAATTTCTTTAAATATAACGTTTATAATCTTTAAAATTATTGGCGTAATTAGTAAGCCTGCACAGGCCTATACTCCAAACGGAAAGTAAGATGCAGTGTTAAAAAAAATTAACACTCCTGACTCTAAATATGTATTCCTTTTTATAATTTTATCATGCAAATTTAGGAATATTCGTTATTTCAATGTAATTTTGATATAGAAATCATTTTAACGAAAAAACAAATATCCGTCCTCATTCTATTAAAAAAAAGTATTATAATTCCGTGAATTTTAATATTCTAGAAAAAAATAATTTAAATGACTTTGACATAATGTACAAAGTATATTTGTGAAATAAATTGAATCTATAGAAAAAACTTGTTGATTACTTACCATTTCTAATTTTATGACGAATTAGAGAGATACTTTTTCATATTAATTTGATTTAAAATATAATTAAAATCATTAGACTCATGCACAATAGGCTGACCTATATTTTATATATATTTTTAAATATTATGACTTTCCAAATGTCATAAAAAAAGGGGTTTCTTAAAAAGGTTTTGTGCTGTAGATTTGCACAGAGTTTATAAAACGTCTGAACTGTCAAATCCTGGGGTTTAGACAAAGAAAAAAGCTGACTTGGTCTATTTCTCTCCTCAGTACGACAACTTGTTTCCTTTAAAATGTGCAACAAATGTTCAATCATTAAGCATAGCCCTGCAATACAAAATACGTAGGCCTAACGATGATTTTAGTGGACTCAAATAGATCCACTAATTTAAAACGTACAAATCCACAACTATGTTTCGAGAGCAATTATATTTGACTATATTAATCCTAAGCAATCATATTTACATATTTACAATATTACCAACCAAATTAACAAACTAATTGAAAGCCTCTAATAATGTTTAACGTATTTAATTTATAAATGGGTCCAATATTCTCAAAGCCCATTCATTAAACGATAAATTATTCATTAAAATCCTCAAAGTGATTCACTTTTCTATGTAGGCCTAGCCACTTACTCAAAATGACAGCGCTAGACTAGAAACAACATTCGCTAGTGCAATAAAACAATATTTTCCAAGCCAGTAAGCCCCACTCGCATATTTAATAACTCCCTCCGTTTTTCCTGGAATTTACCTGAGTCCCTGAGATAGAAATATTGATGTAACATTTAATTTTTGGGCAAAACATTTCCATCGGCTACGAAAACTCCGCCCACTTTCAGTGTTGATTGGCTAGACACGCCCACTTTTGGTAACCGCCTACTTTGCTACGTATGGCCTCGGTTCAAACACTAGCATCAATCCTTTTGTTTTTGTTTTCTCATAGTTCTTGTGTCCTTTTCTATCCCTCTTCTAACCTCTCGTTCTATCTTTTTCTCTCCCTTTCCCTCTTATAATTCTATCGTCGAAATTCTTCATTCTCCTGTGAGCTTTCTTCACGACGAGAACTTGTTGAGAAAAAAAAAATCTAGATCAGATTCTAAAATAAAAATAAACAAAGAAAGAAGAAGGACAGCAAAAATATCTAGCAGAAACCATTTTTAAATGTTTCTTCGAGTTAAAGGAGAGCTCAAAGTAAGAGAGACTTCATTTAAATTGCACCGAGAGAATAACATAGTTTAATTTGTTTGTGAGACTCATCTATACACATATAGGTATATAATATATTATATATACATATATATGTAAAGATATATAAATACATACAACATAATATATAGGCTATGTATATCTACATTGAAACGATATTTTTTAATTATATGTGTTTTTTGTCTGCTTGAGGAAACACTGAAAGGTTTTATTGGTACTTTGTTTAGTCAAATATCAAACTTACCAATATACCCACCCTCAAAGTAATATTATATAAGTAAATATATAACACTATAATATCCAGAATCAAATAGCCGAAGATGTTATTAACTTTAGAGTGGCTTTCACCATCTGGATATCATATTCTGAAAATTGAAAGATGACACCTGAACACGGGAATCGAACCCGGGACCATTGGCTTAGTACGCCATTGCTCTACCACTGAGCTATCCAGGAGTCGTCCCGTGCCCAGGGTCATTCTTCACTCATATTTTAAGGCAGAGTCTATGATGAACTTGCGGAAATCGTCAGCTTTATTCACGAGCCATCAGATAACGCAGCCATCTTCGACTCGGTAGTTGGCTCTTTACTGCCACTCGTACAATTATTATTATAACTGTACAGATAATATTAAGAATCAAATAGCCGAAGCTGTTATTAATTAAATTAAATTTGCCTGAATTGAATTAGGTTTGGTTAGGCTAGGTTAGGCTAGGTTATTGGTTTACTTTTGAGTGCTGGCCAAAGCTTACAGTGGGGATCCTTTCTCCCACCTGACTAGAGATGGTTACAACTCAAAATGTAAACATAGTCTAAGATATTTTGGACTTTTACTAACAGATATATTTGTAAATGCCGTTAATATACCGTTAAATTCTAAGATTTACTGGTCTTCGGACTTTTATAGTAACATATAGGTGTATAGGCCTATATATCAAGTATTATTTATTTATTTAGATATTACAATACAATATTATTTTTGTAGGGGGTTAATTGGTTAAACAAAATACCTATAAAACATTTAAGTGTTTCCTCAAGCGAACAAAATAATTAATAGAGAGTTTTGAGAAAAAAGGGTTGAGAAAGCTAATTGGGCCTAAGAAGTATTAATAAATGGGAGAATGAAGAAAGTTACATATTAACAAGCTCACAGCTTGTATGCATTCCCACACATATTAAGGATAATCATTTCTCTCAGGCTGTGGTGGTGTGGTCATATAGTGCGTGTAGGTGATGACAGGCATTTGTTATAAAGTTCTAGTTGATAGGCTTGACGATACAACGCCCTTTGTTAGAAGTAGATTTCAATGGTAGGATAAAACTAAAATAAATTTGATGGGGGTTGTTTGTCAGGTTAGGGTTTATATGATGGAGTTTCAGGATAGGGTTAAATAGCGAGCTTATACTTTTTTGATTTCATAAACTTTTGAGAGCTAGTGCTATGGAACTATTTCACCTTTTTAATTATCTAAAAAAAATTTAAACATAATTCTTATGGATAACATTAAAAATGTAGTAATAGTTATATTAGTAATATGAATATTCGTGTAGAGTATTGGAATAGTATTGGCCTACCTCATTCTTTTATATGTATATATATATATATATATATATTTATTCACAAGTATATATAGAGGACCAGATATATATTTAGATAGTTCTATATGTATATTAGTATACAGTAGAGTATTACTAAGCCTATATAGGCCTATGTATAACAATAATATATATATGCTTTTATTAAGGATACAGGGAAAAAATAGGGGAAGGACACATTACACACATTTTTCAAAACCATAACTTTTATATCTCAAACGCCATAAGAACCTCAGAAAAAAAATATTTAAAAAAATTATAATATGATGGAAGACTCACTTAACCATAGTCTAAAGTGCATTAGAAAGGTATCATGAATGTCTAATAGATAGCATCTCTATCTGAAATAAAGCTAAAATAGAACCTTCCCCCATTTTATCCTGTACCTTTATATATATATATAAAGGGTACATATATATATATATAGATAAATATATATAAATAATATATATAAATATAGACTATGTTTTTCTAATATCGTATATAAATATATATTTATTAATTTAAATTAGTTTAAAAATGACACCTGGACATGGGAATCGAACGTGGAACTATTAACTTAGCGTGCAATTGCTATGCTACTGAGATATCTGGAATTCGTCCCGTGCTCAGCTGAATTTATTCTTCGCTCATAGTTTAAGGCAGAGTCTGTGATGGACGTTTGAAAATCGCCGACAATATATGAGTTATCAATAGTATCGCAAGCAATCAGATACCACAACCACCCGCGACTCGGAATGGGTGTTATATACAATACAAGATGGTGATTAAAGTGAATTTCTATTAATATAAACACACGAGCTGCAAATAATTGTAATCACGGGAATTTGGGTATGGAGGAGACCACATTCAATTAATTTAAATTAGTTGTAAGATGACACATAGACAAAGGAATCGATCAGGGGACTTTTGTCATAGCAGGCCAATGCTCTACCACTGAGCTACT
Source organism: Timema bartmani (assembly GCA_902151455.1). NCBI lineage: Eukaryota > Metazoa > Arthropoda > Insecta > Phasmatodea > Timematidae > Timema > Timema bartmani. The sequence goes on along the minus strand of CABFWB010000133.1, from coordinate 168,310 downwards.
CAAGAGTTAATACATAATATAATAAATACAATCTTTCATATTCAAGTTGAATGCGCCAGCTAGTAATTTTTTTAGCACCGCGTCTTACTACCTACTCGGGCTATAGGCCTCTGTACTATACACGCACGCCAATGTGCTGGGGACTAGGAATATTGAATTTAAAGAAAGTGTACCGGCATTGGTATGGGGGGAGGTTGGAAAATCTTTTAATAAAAACCATCCTCAGTACACCCGACCAGGACCAAACCCCAATCTCACTATCTTCTGTAGTCTAGTCTATTATGAGAGTAACGCCCTAGACCATGCGGTCACCGAATCGGGTGGTTAATTTACTGTACCTTATGAAAGCTAAAATGTTTTGTATTAATTATTTCATGTATAAAACTGAATGTAGGCTAGTTAAACTTCAGTTAGACTTTCATTTTTTATTTTTTTTACTCTAAGTGCAAGGTAGGCAGACTAATAAAGGTTTATCTCACGAAATAAATTTTTGCCATAAAATTGTTGTACAAGAAAATTATATTTGGCGTCCAGTATATGTTGTAATTATATTTACTACACAAACAAAACCGCCATGTTGGGTTTATATATTTTTTAAACTAAACAAAACACCATCACATAGCCTAAAACATTTTAATTATTCCATACTGTTTTAGATCGTATAAACAAGATAAAGTGTTCATGGTGTAAGCTTTAGGTGACTGTTATAAATTACATTGGCGTGACGAGGAGTGGTGTGAGGGAATACAAAACTTTTTTTGTATTAGTACGGCAAACATTAAGGTTATTAACAACTTATTCTATGGACATGGGATCAAAAGTTTAAAAGAAGAATTTATATGGACCTTCATTAGAGAAGATAGAGCATGGGAAAATATCAGTGATTGTATAACCTCATTAAAACTTTTTCTTTAATATGTTCTCTTCCCTCAATTCCCATTCGACAAATAATTTATTTGTTCTTTATTAAGTTTCTCTAATCAACTAATTCTACCAGTACACTATTTACTAACTACACTTTTATTTAATGATATTTTCTAAATACTACACATTCAGCTTGAGCATATTTACGTTGACTCATTAGCTAGAAAGATGCAACAAATCACAAACTTTTTTGTTGTTTTCACTTTTCATTTAATTTATTTGAGGTATCTAATGTGCAATTTCTGAACCAACTGATTATAACCGCACACGGAAATTTCTATGAGTGAGAGCGAAAGGACCTACAAATTTTGCCAGGAAATGTTTTTCCACATTCTTTTCGGAGGTCTTTGACATGCCACAATCGACATGGAACAGACGGCTTTACTTCCCCTCCAAAAAAAAGTTGTGCTAGAGATTTTTATCGTTCAAGAAAAATCCGTTGACCTTGGTTGGGTTTGAACACGTGGACATATGGTCTTAAGGTGACCACTTTACCTCAAGATCACCGAGACCAAATACAAACAATAATTATATTCGTCAACACCTTACAGAATCAAATTTAAGGCTCCTATGAACTGTAGTCGACCACTCCAACCACTTAATCAAATAAGCGTTTTCTTCACTCTAAAAAAATGTATATGTTTTGTGTAGTTCAGGAGGAGGCTTGTAGGCTTTAGGCCTACTTATTTGACAGGACAGTACTAATAAACTGTTCTCTCCCTCCTCTATCGATTTTTTTTACCAACAACATACAATTTATTATTGAATTCTCGTTTTTGCATTGCCTGTGATGAGAGAATTTAATAATTAATGAGACAGTAAAATCTACTAGTACAGTCCCGTTAAGCGGATATAGTATTGACATAAACCCCTAGAGATCAATTCTCGTGGTAAAATATTGAGAAGGAGTTCGATGATCTGTCCTGTTGTTGATGGTTTTGGATTAAATTAGTTTGTAAGTAGCAAACTACTATAGCGCTTTATTTTAAAAATGTCACCTTGAATCTCTTACTAGACTATTAATTACCGCTCGAAGAATTTAAATTAGGAAGGATAGTTAGCACACTTACCTTGGTGATACTGGAGTAGAAATTGTTTAGATAGAACAGTAATAAACACACAGGACAGTCAACCTTGCAGTTCAACCAAAAGCATCAGTCTACTCTCTTGACCCGATGAAGTTGTTTGTGACAGTGAAAGCTTGTCCTTAAAAATGTGTTTGTTTTTTTATTAGTGGTCTATCTCAATAATTTCTACTCCAGTATCAGCAAGGTAAGTGTGCTGGCTATCCCTCATAATTTAAACCAGCTCAAATAATTTGTATTTTTCGTTAACTTTGTCTCTCTCATTGTGAACCCACTATGTATTTTTTGTTTGAGAGCTAGTGTTAGTAGATACTTTTTATAGTCTATTCCATTTATGGCCAGTAAAAAAAACACATTTAGAAGACAATTAAACTTATTGTTTAAGGGACCTAAATTAATTTAATTATGATATTTTCTTTACTTTTATGGAATATAAATAGGGACATTTAGAAACATGGATAGAAGTGATACCCACTAAGATAAGGTGCAATACCAACTTGTATGGCTTATTTTGATCATTTAAAAGCTGATGAATTCTCTTAAATGTATTCTTATTTCAGTTAATGTCAGGTTATGTCAATATTCACGGGTGTAGTGGAAATGATGATTTTTAGCGGACTAATGATTCTCAATTACTAGCGAACATAAATTACTAAGAAGTGTGCAGAAAGGTGTTTCAATAGGCTTCAAGAATCGCCTCAGTGGGCGTATAGTCTACGACGTCACTTTCGCAGTAGACTGGAATGTCGAGGACGGGGATCTCCAGGTTTAAATATCCATCAGCTATAATGAGGGTAAATTTTCCTAAATTGTTTTTGATTTTTACTCCACGCAAATGCAGGTAGACCTCCTCAAATAACAACATTACTCGTACCTAGCCCATTAGAGTAATTAGTAAATAATACGCGTATAGCCAGTACGGGTAGTAAAATGCGTGTCTAATATTATTATTAAAAATAATAATAGTTTTTGAAATTTTAGGAAATGGTAGGTGCTATCAAATTTGCCTGTAGACATTTTACTTTGTACACGCCGATCCATGCCATGCACAGTAGAGTTTCGTAGGAAGAAACTTTGCTGACAGCTAGAAAAGCTATTACCTTAAAGTATTCATAAGTCAAGTCATGTGATTTTAAGCTATCAGTTTAAATATGTATATTGAATACAAAAAAAAAGCTAAGAATTTAATAAAATATCTCTTATTTATAGCCTCTATGACTTGGCGGGTAGGCTAGTGCAAAGATTTAAGATAGGGAAGGCTTAAAGTGACTGTTCCAAGAACTTACCGACGCCCTATTGATGATAGAACAACCCATGTACCGTGTAAATGTTGCTCGGAAGTTCAAGAGGGTAGCCGTACAGATGACTGGCAAAGGCAAACAATATGTGCGTAAGGTGATTAATGGTTGGAAAAGAAGTCCGTGTTTAAAGTTGGAAGGACCACCACACGCATACAAACACTTCAACAGACTCTCCTGGCTCGTTAGTCAACACTGCCAACAACATTGCCACAATAGGAGGGAGGAATAGATCTCGGCTGCAAACTTTCAACCTTCAGTCTCGCCAACAATATCCCGAGGATTACAAAAGGAATGAACATGGATCTTCTTCTGTGCTGGGGGGCCGGGGTTCAATCCTCGGTCCCGGCACAGATTTATCTGATTGCCAAACCTTTCCTTCACCTCTGACAAGACGTGTATTAATCACAACTTGTGAATGTGAGGAATGCCAGGCCTCCATCGTGGTTCGGATCCCACGTTAAACTGTAGGTCCTCCATTTCATCCCATAATCACCCTACCATTACACATTAGCGTAAGTGCGTATAACCCGAACGGGTAGTAAGACGCGGTGCTAATAATAATAATAATAATAATAATAATAATAATAATAATAATAATAATAATAATAACACGGATCTTGGCCTACCCGCTTATAAAAGTGTTGAATATGGAACTTGGCTGATATATTTATAAAAATGTTAAACTGATATCTTCTTTATTTTTTATTTTTTCCCTTTTCCTTATTTGATATTAGCTTAGTCTTCTATAACAACATGTTTCGGTGTTACTATAGAGGTAATACCATATTCAGGTCTGAGGAAAACCAATGTAAATGTAAAAATATAGTGAATAGAGATAATATGACAATAAAATAGTAAGATTAATAAAGTTAAACATTAAGAATAGAAATAGCATAGAGAGAATCGAAGAAATTATGCAAACTATTAAATAAATAATCACTTAAATTAACAAGCTTCTAATTACCTTATTTGTGGTAAATTTATTATTTATTTAATATTTCCTATATTATCTTCTATTCTCTTTAGAATATTTCCATTTTTAATGTTTAACTTAATTAGCCTTACAATTTTATTATCAAATCTCTATACATTATTTTACAATTACCATGGTTTTCCTCAGACCTGAAGATGGTGTAACCTATATAGTAACACCGAAGCATGTCATCATAGAAGAATAAGCTAATATAAAATAAGGAGAAGGGAGTAGAAGTAAAATAAAGAATATATCATTTTAACATGTAGGCCTATTACTCCTTATCAAATAAACTATGAACATTATTAAAAATATTGATGCTTATAAAAAATTTCGAATATTGATCTTGTCATCAACGCTTATAAAGAAAAGTGTTTGAAGAGGATCTAAAATAGGGGGATAAAAATTTAAAAAAAAAAATTAAAAAAATATACTTTTTTGTTGTTGTAAAAATTAAAATTGTGAAGGTAATTGTGGGGTCCAAATTTGTTTCTTTAACAACATGTTATTTCATTTACTCTCTTTGTAATCTTAATTTTTTTCAGATAAGTTATATACATTCTTACAAAAACCTATTTGTTCATACTCTATTATCTTTGACCATTATTAGGCAAATAATTGCGTTTTCTATGGATTGCATTCGTTTGTGCACTCAGTTTATGGGCTGATTAAACTTTAGTTCTCAAAATTGTTTTTAAAATTTATTTATATATATATATATATTTATATATATATATATTTATATATATATATATATATATTGATTTAGAATTGTCATGGTTATATTGATAAATTCGTTATTTATAGGGTGCAGCTGAATGTAAAACAACTTCATTTGATATAGTTTTAATATGTGTATGTCCATATGAGTTATTCGAGCACTTCTAAACATATTAGAAATATAAGATTTGGAATTCCAATAGGTATTAATATAAAGTTTTCTAGAAACGTCAAAAAAACGAAAATTTAATTTGGAGTAGCTATTCAAAATAGCGGATTGAATTAGGCCGCAAACGTTGAAAATGAATAATTCCTTATATAAAATATAAACTGTTACTATACATCTCTAATTTATTTTAACTCCTTAGCTTACTATTTATGCTGTGTCACTCTTCTTTATTTTTACTAGCACCAACAGGAAATATGTCAAAATATTGTGTATAAAGAAGTTATAACTTAATCTTAAAGAGAAATGTCAGCTTTTAAAACACGTTCAGATTAAATATCTATTTTGACTACCTTCGCGTTATGTTATACAATTTAGGCCAATTAGTGATTAATATTTAAAGATAATTTAAGGTTGGGTTACTTTTTCTCGTAGTTAACTTTATATACTAAAAATAACTACTTTATATATTCCCCTCGCCAAGAAAGGATACAACAGCTAGTTAAACATATTTGCGACATGTTTGTATAGTTATAGCTTACTAACGAAATTACAACTAGCACCATCGAGTATCAAGCTTTTAAATGTAACAATAGTTTTTAATTAAATATATTTATTATTGACGGAAATGTAACAAGATATAATAGTGATGGTAGCAATATTAAATAAATAAATGAGTTCAGTTTATACAGGAGGAATTCGTTTGACTAAAGAGTGGGCTTGGTTCATTTTAAAAAGTATTCATATCGCCCGTACAGAACTGTTCGCCTAATGTAATATTGGCCTGCCGAGGTTTTCACCCTTGTCTTCAATATCATCTAGGTGCGTCGCGTTGGTGAGGGGGATGACGGACTAGTGGAGTGCTCGATCGTATTTGTAGGGTCATCCTGTCAGGACAGAAAATGAGACAAACAGGGTGGGGTAGGAAATGAATGAGTTGGAGGGGAACGAAGGGTAAGAAGTCAGCCTCAATAACTTGTTTCCTTCATCATCTATTTCATACCGATTATAAGTCCGTGAGAGAAAGAAAGGAATTATTCAACTAAAGGTCGAAAGAAGGCCTCGAAATAAGGGGTGAAATTTGTATATATAGGTATATCAACGACCCTCTCTACCCCATTTTTCCCTTATTTCCCTTGTCCAAACACATGATGGCGATCTCCACGTGCATGAAATGGAAGAGGTAAAGTCTTGTGGTCACTTGACATATTTTAATTACATCAAAAAGCCACTTCCCCTCCCCCTTAAAGTCTCTCCCCCTTACCCAGATTCTACTCCTCGACTCAAGCACCAACCCTTTCACCATCCCTCGTGTACTACCTTCACTTGTAAGGGGAAGTTTATTTAAGGGAGGAAACCCAGGCAAGGGTATAGGAAGGGTTGCTTCTACACCGGCGAGAGGATCTTGACGTTAACAAATATTGTCATTCTAGAATATTCAGTAAGAGTATGTGTGTGTACCATGTGTGTGGATGTGATTATAGCAGTTACACACACGTGTGTGTACAGCACATGCATAAACATACACCTAGGCTTTATACTCAATGTAAACATATGTATTTATTTAACTGCATATTTTATCATATGGAGATAGCTTCTCTTATGTATATAAAACTTAGGTTAACTTGTACAAACACATTTTGTGTGGACAAGATTTGTGTGTTTGCTTAGTCCTTTTAAAAGATAACGTATTTGGAAATTATTTTCAAAAATAGTTTGTTTATTTGTAAGCCTATATTTTGAAATAAAATAACAATTCCAATGGAGAAATACCAAGTTTATTACTTATTTTTGATAATATTACAATACAAATGTCCCTCGTAAAGTGTCGTACAAATAATTACTTGAAGAAAATATTTAGATTTTAAATATATTCAATAGTTTTAAACATTAAATTCACATGCTGATCAAAACTACTTTCATAAGACTGCATCAAACCTCGTCTCATCAATTCCCTAAAACTTTATCCGTTCACCAAAATCCCGGCCACTCACGAACTTGGTGTTTAACTTTGGATTAACACGTCAAAACTTAGAGTTAAAAGTATGCTCCCGACAACTTCCTTTACCCCCTCAAGTTTTATTTTATTTAAAAAAAAACAGCCAACAAAGTCTTAGCGAAATCTCATCTTAAACCACAACTTAAACTAAAACTTTTAGTTTGGCGAACTCAGATTTCAGTGTCTTCCAAAACAAAAACTCTCTCTCAGACATATTCTTGAGGCTTAAAACCACACCGACCCTTTCCCCAAAGTCTCCTTAAGGAAACCTTACATGCATTGAGCTTACTTGACCGCGTCTTTTGGCCTTTAGGCTCACGGCTCTATTCAAATTGCATAAAAACTCTTCACGATTATGGCCCTTACAACCACTTGTCCCTTCTCTTTCTTGCGCGCAGGTTAAGGAGATTGCAATAACTGCAATAATAGTTTAACCGGGCTGTTAAGAAGTAGAAAGGCGGTAGGGTTTTAGTGGCTATGAGGATTTTCGTGTAAGAGGTGAAAGGAGGTCGAGAGGGAGGTTTCTAGTTAAATGGGCCTTTGCAATAATAGGATCACCCCCAAAAGGCCATTGAAGAACATTTCCCCCGAGGTGTCGTTTTAAAAAGTCGTGCGGTATACGAATAGTTCACTGGGCACTAAGGAATTATTTTATTTTTATGATTGATGAAGTTTGATAAGACTTTTATTTCATTCAAACAGAAAAATAAGTTAGAAAACGATTATAGAGATGATAAAGGATTTTTAAATATATTTATTTTTTATAAAAATAGTTGTTCACTCGGTATTTTTGCGATATGTGCTCATGTGGATAATATGTCTCTTATTAATTTTGGATCAATTGAAGGATTTTATCAAAAATTGGAACTAAAAAGGGCAGCCTGAAAACTGTCGGTATCCAAATACCATGTTACTTGTTGGCTTGTGTAATTTGTAAACTATATCGACGAACAGGTAATCTAAGCACATATTTCAATTAAAGGGTATGTATTTGAGAATAATATATTGTGATAAATTTGTTTCTACCCCTTTTTTTATACATCTAAGTGATTTTATGAGAATTTTATGGTTTTCGGGTCCAATCCATTACAAATCCTAGAGCTACAATTCGGTTTTTAGTAGTAAACGTTGTTTTTTTACGCTAGGTAACTGTCTATGTTGTGGAATGATAGAATCTTATATTTCAGAAATTTAAACGTTAACAGTTTAGTTTATAATATTATCCAGGACAATGTACGTATCTTGCAAAAGATCAATTAAAATGTATATAATTATTAAATGATCGCATAGTCGTTTTAAAAACGTTTCCTTAGTAACCATGTGGTGTTCCATTTAGAGAGACCCCAAAAGATTTACAAATTCCCTTTCCCCGCTTTCCCTCGTTCTTATCCCCACAGCCCTTTCCCTTTTTCTCCATCCAACCATCCTTGCCCTTCCCCTTCCTTCTAAGGCGATTGCCTTTTGAGCCCTTTAAGCTGTGAAATTAATGAAGTTTCACAAATATGTCTTACGTCGGGCCATCTCGTAACCCCATCCCTTTCCCCCGCTCCAACCAACCTCCCTTCACTCTGGGATACAACGTTATCTCTAGTGTTCGCACGGAACTTTATTTAACGCCACATCACATCCTAGCAAATTAGATTTTCACAAAAGTAATCCCTCCCTCTATTTCTAGAGATGGTTTCTAAAGAACAGTTCGATAAAGGTTGTATTCAAAGGGACTAAATAAAAAAAAACAAGTTTTCCCAAAGGTTTGATCTTAACGTCTAGTCCAAAACCCAATTAAATTTACTCAGTAATATGTAATATTAATTTTGTTTTTAAGATACACTTTTGGGTTTAAAATTATCAATCTCTAAAGTAATTATGTTTACATTAGAGCTTATATAAACTTAAGTACACTGAGGTATAGAATATGTTTGTAGCCATTTAATTTAAACGAGTTTTTTATATTTATCTTTACAAAAAATAAACACACTAATATAAAATCATGGATTTTTAGCGCTGCGTCTTACTCCCCGTTGAGGCTATACGTATATATACTAGTTATGCTAATGTGTTAAGCATTAGGCAGGTTGAATTTGTAGAGGAAGCGTAGCTGCATTTGCTTGGAGGTGGAATGGAAAACTATTTAGGGTAAACCAGCCTCAATAAATCTGACTGGAATTCGAACTTGGATATCCCCTTCATTGGAAATCAAGTCTATTGCAATAGTAATGTATTAGAACATGTGGTCACTGAAGGAGGATTGGACTGCTAGCAGAGAGATCCTTGAGGTATGGACGTACAGGCAAGATAGGGGAAAATGCACCGGTGCTAGCTTGTAAAATAGACGGTGATATATATATTTATATAAATATATAACATGTTAGTAGAGAACCACCAACCCAGCTAATACGGATTATGTTCAAAACTCGATCGTCCCTCATCTGAGAATAAGTCAATTGAGTGCTTGATGCCTAAGACCGCTTAACCAGAGGTGTAGATCTACATTAATGAATACAGTGTGAATCATTAAGGGAAGTGTTTGTATTAAGAATTTGTTTGTTTCTCTTCAATTAAATACACCGAATAATTAATAATGAAAGTAAACAACGAATAACTTGAATGGTAGCCTAATATATACTTTTTTTCATCAGAATCTTCATAAGTAAATTTAAATATTAATCATAATTAGTGAGAACGCAGATAAAAGCGTCAATTTCGTATAGTCTGTTTTTATGTTAACTTGAAGCCAGGGTTTGAATCCCAGCTGGGTGTATTGTCCTCGTTTTACCTAAGTCGCTTACAACTCTCCCTCCTCACATATTCTGATGCGCTTAGTCTCAATTATATCGTCTTTCTTCCTATTGCATTAATGTAAATACTTTGATAACACGTATGGATACAGTTGTACACTCCATTTACCCTGAAAGTAGCAGTCTTACCTTGATGGGTTACACTATGATTCTATCTTATAGTCCATACAGTAGGTCTTCAACATTTTATAGTCCAAAAGCCAAAGTTTCTGTCTCCTGTTGGCTCGCGGGCCACAACACTGTACCGACCATATTCGGATAAAATACATAACATATGAATATTAGAACATTTTTAAACTCACACTATGGATAAGGCCTGACTCTGACGGGTGAAATTTCAGATTTGTATTGAAATATGTTCTATTGTTGTTTTATCCCTTTTTTTTTTAGATTTTTCATAGCAAAAGATAACGCGATATTTCTTGTCTACTAGAGTTGTCATTTGCTTTTTCAAAGCACATTAGTAAGCCTATAGAAACCTTATACTTTTCTTAGCGTAAAAAATTAAATCATTTTTAAAATAACGTAAATTACGTAAATTAAAGACGTATTTACTTTATAAGTTGATTATATAATATATATATATATATATGTATTTGTCATTTTTTCTCTTGAAATAATTTCATAATTTTCATGAGCCAGTGGGCTACAGAAAATGTCATCGCGTGCCACGGGTTTAAGACCCCTGATTCATACCATAGTGGAATAATAGTTTAAAAGCTAGGCTTGTTAAATTTATGTAAATAATGTATCAAATAGTACATTATATTAATATAGAACAACCATTGAGTACGTATTTAAAGACGCAAGTCTTTCAACGTATTTCAACATTTAAAAGAGGTAGTCGTTCGATTGCTTAGAATTTTAAATTTTACCTTTTGAGATAATGTATTAAATGAAACACCTTTAGATTGGCTGTAATCTTAAAACGTTTACCAGGTCGAAAATCCATGCAGCTCGATACTTTGTCCGGCCTAGGTTCAAGGCATGTTCCTACCAGATTGCACTAGAATTGGTCAAAGAATTTGACAGTTAACGTCCGGATAGGCACAGATGAAATTCTAAATGGCCAAGTTAAAAAGGACCAATCAGTCAATTATTGGTCAAATTAGTGAAGGCTACGCATATCACCGATTTTAACTTTGTGTCTAGAATAGAGGTTCTTAGCCTGGGGTTCACGGATAGATTGCACGAAGGATGTGAACATGGATGGGGAAAATATTCAAGTCCTCACTAAAGGCCGATACACACAGAGTGCTAAGCTAAGCTAAGCTAAGCTAAGCTGTGCTGTGCTGTGCTGTCCTCTGATAAGACTTTGTCAGTTTGGTTTCACACTCATTGCTGAGCTAAGCCATGATCCCTCTTTCCCCTCCTGAATTCAGTGTTTCTTTCTGGTCTGATTCAGTGTGAAGTTTAGTTATGACGGCGTTCTCCAAATGTCTTGTTTGAGTTCAGGTGATAGTACTGAGGAACAAAATCTGCTGCTGTTAGCAGCTGTTTTGGAAGATTAAGAGAATTTAGGAGGTGGAGGCTTGACTTGTTCAATTAACGCTTCCATTTTAATATAAACACATTTATAAAATATAAAACCTAAATAGAATATTACTTAGATACACGTGAAACAAACTGGAAACCAAACTTCAACACTTCTTTAGTTATTCTCACCAAACCAGCCCTGCGTCTGTTCAACATGGAGCCCAAGTTGCGTTATGCGCATGCGCAACGTAAGACGGATCAAGATGGAAGAGGGAAAAATTGCCCGGCCGGCAATCGGAAAAAACATATTAAGACTTTGTCAGTTTGGTTTCACACTCATTGCTGAGCTAAGCCATGATCCCTCTTTCCCCTCCTGAATTCAGTGTTTCTTTCTGGTCTGATTCAGTGTGAAGTTTAGTTATGACGGCGTTCTCCAAATGTCTTGTTTGAGTTCAGGTGATAGTACTGAGGAACAAAATCTGCTGCTGTTAGCAGCTGTTTTGGAAGATTAAGAGAATTTAGGAGGTGGAGGCTTGACTTGTTCAATTAACGCTTCCATTTTAATATAAACACATTTATAAAATATAAAACCTAAATAGAATATTACTTAGATACACGTGAAACAAACTGGAAACCAAACTTCAACACTTCTTTAGTTATTCTCACCAAACCAGCCCTGCGTCTGTTCAACATGGAGCCCAAGTTGCGTTATGCGCATGCGCAACGTAAGACGGATCAAGATGGAAGAGGGAAAAATTGCCCGGCCGGCAATCGGAAAAAACATAGCGCGGCTTAGCAAGGCATAGCTTAGCTTAGCTTAGCTTAGCTTTCTGTGTGAACCAATGCATTTAAATGAATGGTCTGCTATTTTTCTAAAAAGCTAGCAGAAAAAATCTTAGCTTAGCGTTTTGTGTGAATCGACCTTTACACTTATATTTAACCGAAATTTATCATTTAATTTAATAATAAATATAGACAGAATACCAAAATAGTGCTAGAAGTTTAAATTTAACTTTAAATGGACTACATTTTAAATGTATTGTCTTGTTAATTTATGCGTTAATATATTTTAAGTAAATATATTAGGCCTACTAGATCACAGATTATAATTTTTTTTTAATAACCTTATTTGAATTTAATTGGTTTCCTTTGTAAGCTTAGGTATTTTATGAAACTAAGAACCTCATTTTGAGAAGGGGCCCCTATGCTTCACCAAACTGCCAAAGGGGCCCCAGGCACAAAAAAATGTTAAGAATCCATGCTACTGAAAGGGGGCTAGCGTCAATATTTATGGAACTAAACCATAACTCGCCTGGGGAATGAATTATCTTCAAAATGTGGGTTCATTACTCAAATTGTAGCATGAAAGTATTATTTCTAACTTCGCATGTAACTAGGTAGGAAAATTTGTTTTAGCTAAAATATATCAGTCATATTTGCAAATTAGCATTTTCATCAAGATATTCACTAACATAAAAAATAAAAGTTTGTGTCTGTGTAAAATCAATTGTATTTTTAATGGCTGTACGGATACAGATAATTTAGGCTTATATTTACAATGTATTTTTGTTATTTCAAAATTCTGACTTGGGGATCTATTTTCCCATGCCAGTCCCAAGCCTGGATAAATCAGGAAAGGATGGTGGACGAAAATTAAACGCTCGAGAAACTTAAGGAACAAGTTTATTTCAAAACTATTTGTCTTCTGTTTTCATATTTCACACATGCCAATACTTAGATATGAAAAATAATATTATGTCTTGAATACTTAATTTTGAAATATATTTTATATATAAAATATTTACTTCATCTGCATCAAAGTTCTTGTTCTTTAGCTCATTATAATAGGTTTTATGAAACCAGATAATTATATAAATTTAAAAAATAACTTACATTGGTATCTCATTACCCAGATAATGAATGGTTGGACATTATTCATTAGGAGAAATCAGCTAGGTACTCACCTGAAATGAAAGAATAAGTATTAGTAAGCATTTATTTTTAAGAAACAATACTAATAAATAATTGGTTATTTTTGGAACAATAAATGGCTTTCAATTCTTATAGTAATTTATATATGAAAAACATAGTAATGGTTTAATTTGGCAAATATAATAGATTTTAAAACAAACGTGGGGATTAAATAATGTTAAGGGAAGTTTAAACCTTTTTAATATATGAAAAGATACTGTAAATAGTAATTAAAAGAAAGAATTACTCAAATCAAACAAATTTAGTTAACTTAAAGCTATATTTAAAATTGGGTCATGTGATATTTTGTATATTATTTTGAAAATCAGCCAAAAGTAATATGACCTTTTATTAACATTTCTAAACCTATGATAGTTACGTTGATATTAATTTAATCTATTTCATTAATGACAGTCAGCAAATTAGGTAACTGTGCGATTTTCGGGAGATGCATCTCAATTATGTAACAGTCAATAACTTAAAAGCATTAAATGTGTGTTGTTACTCTAAACACCGTATAAAAATAGGATTCTGGTAGGAAACACGGAATCCAACAATTACTACAGTTATTAAAAATAATTTAGTACATCCTTATTTTATGTAGTCACTTTTGATATTTATTTATTTATTTACACTATTATCCCGATTCCTAGCATGTAGCTCGGGACCTAAATCTACATCTTTAATTAACATCACATCTTTAAGCTATGCTATTTTTTAAAATACAATAGTAAGATTAGAATAAGCACCTAAATCTAAAAAAACTATTTTTCCTTTCCTATACCTATCCTAGTAGTTTGTCCACCCCGGGTATATTACGCCCCCGGTACCCTGCCCCACTGGGTGTCCCACCGCACTTTGGATAACAAAACTATTTTGATGCCACCTGGTAAAACAGAAAATTCCCTCTGGACCTATGATCAATCCCCCTATTAATTGGGCCCACGGATAGGAAATAAATGTATAGATTAATTTTACTGTGCCGCATCGGTGGGCACATGGACTAAACGTTAATCTGCTCTATCCATGTTATCTGCTGTTGGAAAGGTCAAGGATCGAATCCCATCAAGCTTTTCTGAGAGTGTTTCAACCTAAACGTTTTCCTACTCTAACTCTACGCAAATAAAAGAACATGTTATCTAAATTCTATCTTCTTGACCTCTACACCCTTAGCGAGTAACATTACTGATATAAATATATATACATATATATAGTATATACATATATATATAGTTTATACATATATATAATATATACATATATATACATATATATGTTCACATATACACATGTATATTACATAGGCCTATATATTACATATATAAGGCTATAAACATATTAAATATGCTCTATTTAATAATTTAACCAGGCTAAGGGAAATATTAAGAATACCGTAGAAGCTACTAATAAATTAATATCATTATTGATTGTAAAAAAAACTTAGGATTAAGCTCTCAGTAATTTTAAGCCATGGTTACGATAAATTTATTTCAAGTGTGACCATGTAAGCCGTAATCAAAGCTAAACGTGACTAAGAGGAAATACCTACTTGCTTAACCAGAGCAAAGTAAAAGTTTCAAGACGTGGAAGTAAGCAAGTAGTGAGAGATTTTGGTGGAGAGTAGCTCCTAGACCTTCTTTTACACCCATCTAGTGCCACTCCCCTTCACCCTCGACCTCCCACCCCCCATAGCTCCGCCCTTCATCGTCTTCCCCCTCTGTGGTTTGCTTGTTTCTTGTATGTGAAATTGATCATCTACGTCTTAGCGTTTACTTAAGCACGCGTGGTTACCAAACTTAGTGTAAGACGAGATTAGGTTCTCGCCACAAGTGCTCCTTTTCCACCTGCTTTTAGCCCTATGGACCACAGATAATATTAACAAAATCATTCGTGTTCTTTAACATTCCATCTGTTTTAGTTATTTGCCACCCCTCTAAAAACCATTTTGGAAAAAACATTTTCAGTTCATCCGACCGAGATTCGAACCTCGATTTCCCCGTCTTCAGCAGTCTAAGTCTATTGTAAGATTAGCGTGATAGACCCCGCGGCCACCAAAGCGGGTTTCGTTCAAGTTAAACGAAGAGTTCCGTCATTTTTAACAAATTGGTATAAGATATGTGTAAAGTGTAACATAATTCTATTAGAAATATATTTGTAAAATCACAATCCACAACGTATTTAACGTTTAACAAAACACGTATTTAATGGTAAGAACATTTCCCACCCCTTGGAATACTTAAGTAAAATCATAACAGTCTATGAACATAAGCAAAATAAAATATGAGTATTATTTTATTTACGTACGGCTTTGAAATAGACATCAATATTAACACAATTTAATTGTACTTGTGAAACTGTCGGACTATTAAACTTATATGGAAACAAATTAGATCGTACGGACCTAAAACTAATTAACGTCAATTCATTTATGTATAAAAGTTCAATTTGTTCATGTGGCCTGCCCTCGCCGTCAAACAAACAAACATATACCAGCAGTGTATAAATTAAATTAGAGGATGTCTGCATCAGTCGAAATACCAAAGAGGAAAAGATGTAACCATGACAACTCATAATGTACCGCTATAGCTCGGCTGCATTCACTTGTTTGGTAAATGTACTAAACAAATGAGTTGGCGGTTCAAAATAACAAAACTTTGGCGAACATCAACCGTTATTCGGCCCCCCCGGCCCCTCCCCCTTCTTCCTCCCTACAGCTCTGTCGTACAAAACATTTTTACTTTCAACCCCCCTTACCCTCGACCAACCCTTCACCATCTCCCATTCCCCTCCAAAATTCCAAACACATACGCTTTCATGAGGAAGAATTCACTATACTGTAATTCTAATCGAATACAATCTACCAGAAATGTTTTCACGAAACAACGACCAACTACTTCAGCGACTTTCGTGAGAAGAAAATAAACTAAAAAGCTATCTATTATGCCGTGATGATGTAGGTTGTTTGCATGTATTTGAAAACGATATCACAGAATAGAATGATGAAAACGATGAGTAATTAGGTACCAATTTTATCACAGCAATTATATAAACACACACTTTTAAAATATAAAGATAAGTTGATTAGAATTAGATTGTGTATAAAATATAGAATTCATGATATATAGGCCTATATTTTTGGAAGCATAAGCTGGAGAGTATCAACTTCACATATTTGAACATTTTAATAAGTTTCATGTTGGTGTTTATAAACAGGGGCTTCTTTAAACATGGAATAAAAAATGATATCGTGCTAGATATATTATCATGGACAACTAGCTATATACGTCCATTTCACAATATTTCACTTCATCCCAAAAAAAACAGGAGTCTTACAATATTAAATTTGAGGTAAAAATAAATGATATTCCTGGTATATTTCTAAACTGTGGCAAAGCATAATTTATTTAACTTCTTTGAATATAAAGACAACAATACAAATAAGACGATCCTCAACTAAACTCAACCTAATTTGACAAAAGAGATTGAGTCAAAGACAAAGGTATTTGCCAAGCTAGGCGTACGTTGTTTAAATCGCAACTGTATTATTCTCTCTCTATTTAGTTTATTTTAAACTAACCACAGGCTCAGCACTAGATACACCCTTAAATGGTAATATTTGTTCATTAGCCTTAGGCAGGCTGGACTACAAGTTTTTACTAACGTTGAAGAACACATCACAAGTATGGTTTTAACGAGATCTGTATACCCTGGCAAATCCCGCACCTCACCACTGCTTCTAGACATCAAAGACAGGAGCTGTCATCCATGTTCCCTTTCCAAGAAAATTATTCTGTGATTACAAACGGTGCTTAAAAAAATAAAGTTTGTGTTTATTGCTTCAAGCATTCTATACTGTAAGGGCATTGATGAGTGAATCCAAGAATTTTTTTTTTGGAAATATGTCCTACAAAGTATGAAGCCTGGAGTAGACCCTGTGGACGCCGTAGTTGAAGAATATGAAGTAACGATTAGTACCAAACTTAGGACTTAAACCTCACTTCACAGAGTGTTCAAAGTTGCCGGAATTATTTCAAATACTTATTATTATTATTATTATTATTATTATTATTGTATATTAACTAAACAAATACTTAATTCATAACATATACTAGGAAAACCAAATCTATATTTTTTACTTTTAAATTGGTCAATAATAACAAATCTCTGTACCTTTATGTTAATTGATCTATTTGTTGTTCTGGAAAGAGAATTTTACTTTCACTGTAATGATGACCTAATAATATCTCACTCATTAAAACTACTTAGACTTAATAAATGTATTACATCCTCATTAAAGAAAGTTGACTTATCTAAACACTAATATGCTAGTTTTGCTTTGCATGCCATTACCTTAACTAATAAAAAAAAAGTGTGATTTCTTAATAATTCCTACAGGCTCAGCCCTCTTTAGCGTTGTATCTTTAGTGCATTCTCTAGATTTGCTGAATGTGACTTTCATCACAAAATAAGCGCTAAAATCAGATAGTTATTTAAGGATTTAATATGCATAGTTTCATGTTCTGCACAATTTTTCTTTGCTTAGTTTTATTTAAATATTGATACTATTTATTAATTTTAATTACTGTTCTTCACTGTACTGTTTTTAACCTACATTTAGTTTTTTAATTCATTATTTTGTTATTGTTATATTAGGTATTGTTATTACATGCTATGCTATGTATTTTTCAATACTGCCTTTTATAGGTCTTGTGACTGTTGGTTATAACTATAGTAAGGTATAAAGGGAAATGAATAGGCCTACACTAAGTGTTAAGAGCCTAGGAAATAGGAAGGAAGCGTTCTAGAGGTAATCCAGCCGAATTTGCTAGAAATAAGAGTGATAAACAATTGGGGAAATAACCGCCCTCATTACCCGAACAAAATTAGATCCCCAATCACTCCGTCATCAGTATAACACGAAAGTGACGCCTTAGACTATTCAGCCACTGAAGAGGGTTCGAAGGTAATTGTGTATTTTCAATAAGTTTACCCAAAGGAGACCATATTTTCACCCGCAGATTTTTTAAAAATAAATGCAATATAGGGTATTGTCGTGAGCTTATTAATATGTTGTATCAAAATTATATTGATTTAATTTTCAAAATACAGCGAAATTTGCTTAAATATTTATTTTTTAGCTATCATATATTTTTCCCCTTCCGGGAATAGAGATGAAGATAATTTAGATTATGCGTAGCCTAGTTCACGGGAAGAGTGAATATTTTAAGGATGAAATCTACGTATACCTGACCGGTATTCGAACCCCAGTAAGTATGAGTCTACAAGACTGATAACTTTACCCAAATGGTGGGTTCTATCTCTTCTTACTTACACCACTTTACTTTATAGAGTATTTTATTTAATATCAATATTGACATTATATATAGATAGACACAACTAAAAATATACGGCACACACAAGCCCCGAAGGGCTCTCAAACGCTAACAGCGACTGACAAATATGCTAGAAAATGTATTAATTTTGCACCCTGACGGGCTTATCAACTAAACTCTAGGATAAGGATGGGACAGTTTTAAAAATGCGCCCCATCACACACAAAGACTTGTCTTGGTCTAAAAATAAGAAATAGAAAAATTATACAAGAAAAACTCTTTATCGCCTAGAAAGGGTGGGGGGTTCAGAAACCGATAAACAAATAGAATTACAGGGAGGGAAATCTCATAGTATATATAATAAAGTATCCCAAAAAGTATTATGTTTAAATTTTAGTGTTTTTTTTACTATTTTAGTAATTTAAATACACTTTGAAACTGTCAGAACCGACCAAACCAGACCAATAATGTTAAAAGTATTCACTTGACCAATGAAGAGTTAAAAAAAGATTATGAAAGTTGTTGAACATGAACGAAAAAAAAAGCCTCCTGCTACTGGCAACTCGACCTAGCGCTGTACACCTGAAACCACAAGTTCTCTCAAAACACGCTAGAGGCCTCTAGCGATCCTCATCACAAGAGGGAGGCTCCCTTCTATTACGCAGTTCAGTAAAGTTTCATCCGACTGTTTTATCTTTGATGCTAATTAACATGATGGCCGCCGTAGGCACGGAGAGAGAGGTTCGGGGAACGGGCTACACGTGGTGCTCCAGGTAGTGTTGAGGTTACGTGAACTAATAGTTTATCTGCATGGAAATTTTTTCTATTTTTGATTTACATTTCCATCTCTCTTTTATGTTGTGTTATATTTCAACAATTTTTTTTTTCTTTTTTTCTAAACGTTTAGCAAAATATTATTATTTAGTTTTGTATGTTCATTCCAAGATACATATTATATTGTATTTATCTAACCCTTAATTAGGGTATGAGATTACTTATTTCCTTTAAAATCGTAATAATTGTAGTTTAGCTGAAACTTTTGGTATGCCACTTTAATTCCACATCCTTAAAAAAGGATTTAACCAGAGTAAATTATTCCATCCAATGTCTATGTTTGCTCTTCACAATAACAATATAAATTAAGAATAAATAAAAAAAAGACCACAATATTGTGTTATGGCACCAAAAGGAAGGGAAAAAACGTATTTTCAAATGAGAAAAATGAAAGAAACTCTACTAGTTCTGGTTCAATAATATTTCTAGAAATTAATCAAGAACAAGCAAATAGGGGAAAAAAAGAGGGTGCAGATTAATACAAATCAAGCAATGAACCAAAGGGATTGAACACGCTCTTATAAGAGCTCTCCCAGTGGAACTACCAAGTTTCTATGGAAGAAACCCTACGCGCCCTTGCCACCTCCCTCCTTCCCCACTCCCCCGAGAGAAATATAATGCAAGGTGAGATGAGAATAAAGAGGGGGGAGGGGGATGCATGCAGGCAGCGAAACAGAGTCGCTGCGGTCATAATAGAAACCTTGGTGGTACGCCGAGAAGCGACCAGCTTGACCAGTTCACACAGTCTCGTGGGGGAACAGTTGGGGGAGGGAGGAAGGATCAAACGGGGTATAGAATGAGACTTAGGATGAGGGAGGTAGAAGTAGGTGGGGGGGTATGGGGTTTGGTCCTTGGATCAGAGAAACCTGTCACATACTCGGGGTCGTCTAGAACAAGTTGTAGCAAAGGGGAGCAGTTGTGGTACAGTCGAATATTCATTGAAAGGGCCTTTTAAAGAAATAAAAACATATTTTTTAGAGATCAAAATTCAAAATATTGTAATATACTACTAGTGGTATTTTATGGGCACTGAGATATCTATCAAAAGTGAAAGCTTGGGATAATATTCCTTGACTTTTGACAAGGGGTCAAATAAAGCCCTTTATTTGAAAATTTGGCTCTGTATTATTACTTCTGAGCTTCAAAATAAATAACATACTAAGTACACATAGAAATGTATGATTGAATTATC
The DNA here is from genome assembly GCA_902151455.1 of Timema bartmani. Lineage (NCBI taxonomy): Eukaryota > Metazoa > Arthropoda > Insecta > Phasmatodea > Timematidae > Timema > Timema bartmani. The sequence continues at coordinate 147,538 of CABFWB010000133.1, read as the reverse complement.
GTGCCAAGCTATACGCTACGTTGAAATCTAGCTTAAGCCCGTTGTCATGCTTAAATGATTGAAAACAACCTATTTGAGGGAGGGACCCTGATTATATTCCGTACAACTACGAGGAAGATATCTACTATTAATCCCACGCATGGCGAAGGTATAAGATAGTTTTTAAATAATTTGTTGAGTATGTAAATCTAAAAATTAAATTTTAAATCCCTCACATAGAATAATTAAATCCATACAATCACAACTAAGCGAAAACTAATTCAGGCCCGTGATAAGCCAGAGAGTATTTCCGTGTTGGAATAGTCTTAAAATAATTCTTGGTTTGATTTCTGTAGCTGTATAATGGATTACAGATATTTGCTTGTAAGTCTAAAAGTAAGTGCTAATAATTAACTCTCAGGCCTTAAATAATTTGAAAGTTCATATCCTTCAGAAAGTAAGCTCGCCGCCATTCAATTCTATACCGAAACACCTCCATCCAATCCTAGAAATGGCACCCAGCCTCCTTCAAATCCATTTAAATCCTCTCATCGACGTCTTGACCTAAAAAGGAGTCTTGTATCTTCGGGTTTCAGGTTTACAAATAATAATATATATAAAATAAGTTGTGTATGTATTTAAATTGTCCTGGATTGAGTTAATTTGTGGTAAAATTGTGATAAACTATGTGCTCTAAAATATATTAGTTATTTTTCTAATATTTGAATTAAAATATAACAGAGTTATTAGTGTGGGGACTCCCTGATTAAAGTATGTACAGAAGTAATTAGTAAACTTCATGTTAAGTATATACACAATTGTATATTGTCATCTGGGATTATCACATATACCGATACTCTGGAAGGTCAAACCTCTCTTTTGAATAGCGGGATAATGAATCTACGTTTTTGGAGCACTTTCTTTGTTAAGATACATTCATAGTGAAGTGACGGGATAGTGAATTTGAAGTGGGTCATTACAATATTACATAACTATTCAGTAAACTACAATTAAAATATTCTACAATACTAAAACTATTGGAAGTGCATTATTAAATTTGTATTTTAGCTAATAAATATGTAAGTATGCGTTCTAGTGGTGCTTATCTGTAGAATATAGATCATTCTTATAAACAATTATTCTATCTTTAAAACTAGATTGATACTAGCCGCACCAGTGGACTCGGGGACAAAGATGTTGGTACTGTCCAGTCCAGTTTCCTGTAATGGTATAGTCGAGGCTAGAATTCAGGTCGGGTGTACTAAGTTGTTTGTTTCTAAGCTAATTTTCACTCTTCCTTTACACGAATAGTTCCTCTAAATTATACCTTCCTTATTCCTACCCCACTAGTTTAAAATATATATTAGCGTTGGCAAAAGTAATTGAATAATCTGATGCTAAAATAGGTTATTAATGTATTAGCTTCCATATATAATATTTTAGTGAGTGTTCTATTTGTCTGTGGACAAGACTATAAACTAAGCCCAACAAGTGGTTGCTTAACACTGGAAGTACAGAGCTCAGGGCTGTGCCTGCCTACTAATATTATCCTTGCTGCTGGAACATGCGCAGTTCGACAAAGATTCAACTCTCACAGTAACAGGGTTGGTCGCAGTATTATTTAAACAATAAATCATTTCTTTAAACTCTATTTTGTACCGTTCGTCAATCCACTAATTTTTCACTACGCAGACTCTTGTTTTAAAAACAATGCAGTTTCAATTATTTCAATAGTCTATACATTTAGGATTGCGAGTCTTGATTATCGGTATGATTGACAACAACTTAATCTTTTTTTTCTCTGCCTCCTAATATCCTTCCTAGATATAAGTAAACTTATAGTTAAAAGATACATGATAATAAGAGTCAGGTTTAAAGAAAATACTAGAATTCACTTGGGAAAGCGGTGTAATACTCGTAATTGAATAAAATGTTACCCACTTCAGTGACCGCACGGTCTGTGGCATCACTTTCACAATAGCCTGGACTGCCGATGGCTGAAAGATCGGGGTTCAAATCCCAGTCGGGTGTACTTTGCTTTGTTATTGTATTTATAAGACTTAATAATAATACTTACTACCCGCTCAGATTATACGCTTAAGTACTAATTACGCTAATGGATTAGAAATTGGGAAAGTTGAATATAGAGACAGTGAGCCTGCATTTGCTTGGAGGAAGAGTGGAAAACAGTTTAGGAAAAACCTTCCCCAGTTCACCCGGGCGAGATTCAAACCTCTATCTCCCCGTCCTCAGCAGTCTAGCTCAACATGAAACTAGCACGTTAGCTAACGACGCCACCGAGTTGGGTAAGACTTTGGCTACTTAAACTTTTAAAATATTAGTTATAGCAAGTTTAATTTATTTAAACAAACATTCTTTTTTTGTGTGTGTTCCCTACAAATACTTAAATATGTATGATAAATTATATTAGTGAAAATAAAAATAGTACTCTAGTAGATAGTTTCATCTAGTTGCGGCGGCGGGGTATTAGGGGGTGGGGGACGTTTGTATTAGCCCCATGTTGAAAGAATTTGATGCTCCTGGAAATTTGTTAAGTCTTCCTCCTGGGTATTTTACACACCGGTCTTGCTGTGTACTGTTGCGCAAATAGCGGATAGTCCGGGCAGGTAGCAAAACCCGTGACAAACACTAATGCATGAATTAATTACTTGGTCGTGTTTGGGAGAAATGTGCACTAAGCTCTAATGACGATTAAAAACAATTTCCAAATATGTAATTCATATGTATCACAAACCGATAAGTGATTATGATGGTCCACAGAATCTGTCCCGATAACTGAATCAAATTCAATTGAGTGAAATATGATATCATGTAAACGGGAATCAAACCCAAAAATCCAAAAGTCCTGATTCTGAGAATTGAAAAATGATACCTGGACACGGGAATCGAGCCCGATATGCTATTTCGATTCCCCTGTCCAGGTGTCATTTTTCAATTCTCAGAATATGATATGTAGATTCGAGTAATTCCTCTCTAAAACAAACATAATAGCTTTGGCTATTTGGTTATCAAAAGTCCTGAGCTAGACTTCTGTGGCCTTGTTGTCATTTCTTAACGTAATTGAAACTACTGGTAGCTTTAGAGGTATCCAATATTTTTTTAAATCGGGAGTAAGGTACTTGAAATAGCTTATAGAAGCATTTAATTTCAAGAGTATTCCAAGCCAAGGCCATTCCAAATAGTTTCAAGGGAAGTATAACTTAAAAAGAATGCTCATCCGTTTGTATTTGTAGCTAACAATTTTTTTTAAATGTTTAAAAAAAATATTCACCAAAAGATATTACACCACCAATTTTTACTTTATTGTTAATTTCTGAACTGAAGAGCCTGTTACTTTAAGCACAGGAGATAAGTTAGTTGCGAACTAACCTATCACAATAAACATAAATTGCGACAGTAGAGTTCGGTCTATAATACATATTTTTACTTATCTTTTTACTTATTTTATACCCCTGGTTTGATTATGTATCTGCGAAATTGGTTCTGTTCTCTTTTGATAAATTTTAGTTAGCAGTATGGGTAGTGCTTTTTTGTCACTATCTTTGTCTACTATCTTTATTGGCCATAAATTATTTAGTTAAGAATGATCATGAATTCTAATTCAATGATGCATTTAATAACAACATTCCTAGATGAATTATATAGTGAAACTATGCTATATGCTACCTAAATCAAAGGTGCTAGTGTTTGTGTCTACAACTAAACCGAGTATATTATCTTTTAAATTTTGAATTTGTAACATTATTAGTGATTAAATTTAAGCCCCTTACGCAAGATAAACCCTATTGACATCTTTACTTAACTAACCTATCTTGACTAAAATTCTAATTTGAATAATTGTATAGCAAATACTTACACATATTAATACTAATACAAAGCTATACAATTTTATACATGGGTTATTGATGAGTTTATATAAAATAATTTCCATATTAAATGTATTAGTATACAGAAAGACGCGTATTCAAATCCTGAAGCCACTGTTTAACTGAAGCTGAATCGTATTTTAAGGAACTAAAACACTTTTTTGCATTATAAAAACTTACCATCCTATAAGAAGATATCTGGGTTAACAAGTGTCTATTATAATAATATGAATCCTTCTGAGTAGCATAATTTTTTATCTTCAGTTCCAATTTCAGTTGTTTTTATTCACAGGGTCTTAAGATCAGTTTTGGTTGTACCTTCATTTTATACTCCAATGGAATAGGGGTTGTGAAGGTATCATCCAAGTGTAAATGTACCCACATTTATGTGTAGGAAGAGTACTAAGCCACTTAGGAAAAAAAACCACTCACAGTACCCACGACTGGGATTTGAACCCTTCTCACCAATCACTGTCTCTCCAGACCATCACGAGTTTGTCGCGTTAGATCATGAGACCACCGGTGAGGATAAAATTATATGTATGTTAATTTTACTTACTGTGGTGTGACGTAAGTTAAGGGGTTTTTTTTGCAGTTTTTTATAATACAACTTTTTTTGGTCAAAATAAAAATATTTCGGTGGAGGCATAGAAATTAATTTTGTTTACATAATGATATCCACAGTTCTAAAATATGTTTCATGAGCATAGCGGCAATGGTTGACAAACTTTTCTAATGAAAAGAAAGAGCCGTCATTAAAATTCAACAACAGCTGCCGAGTAAGCCATAAGAAGCCAATTAAACTATGTTTCTACTAGAGAATTATTTCATTTATTTTTGTTAAAATATGTTTTGATATAAAAACTGTAAAAATTACCTAACTTGTGTTCCCTACACTTCCACCTTATAGCATTCTGATTAGATTTCTGCTAAACATCTTTAGAAATGGTTTATTTGATTGTAAAAAGCAACAACAGGTAGCTATCCAGTGTTTTGTTGGCATGTCTGTACCTTACACAACAAGTGGTCGTTGCGTGTGCTTGGAGAGCACACATTTCTACCCCCCCCCCCCCAAACCCTTTTTTCCCCTTTTCTCCTCCCTCCCCCCCTCTCCCTTCCTCCCTTTAACTTTTTTTTTCTGTGCGCGCG